>BMAV01022317.1:302965-342399 GCA_019973955.1 Trichonephila inaurata madagascariensis | reverse complement strand
AAACATTATTCTAAGTTAATTTTTTGCCGAAATATTGTATTTAAATAAATTTTTTTTTGTCAAAATGTCCTTAAAACAATTTTGTACATGTATTCTAATCTAAGTGACACTAAATATCATGACTATTATCCATTTATGCACTTTTTTAAAATCAAGGTTCCGAACGTAGTCGGATACCTTAATCAAAATAATCTTATTAAATTAGCTAAAGTACACAACTAAATTGCTTAGTAAAAAAGGACATATATTTTATTATATACAATGCAAAATGATATAATAATTGCACAGGACAGAATTCAAAAATCAATACATTATTTATATGATACGTATTAGGAAGGAAAATCTTTTTGAAAATAACAGTGTAGTCTCATCTTCACTAATCTACAAATTTGCATACCAATGCAGCTTTTTATTTACGTTTATTCATTAAAAATTTCTCATGATTAAGAGACGTCCGATTTAATGGGGTCCAAATTCATGATGATTTTCGATATAAACTATTTTAAAAAACGGTTCAAATATACCCCATTCCTTTTAAGGTTGCTGTTTGTATAATTCTATCAATTAGTATTATCTACCAAAAAATATATATAAACATTTCTAAAATTTCATAAACACAGTATTTCACTTAAAATTTGAATAAAAGTTCAAATAAGAGATAAATTTAATTTATATTTTTGCTAAAGATATAAACACACAGTGTTAGGACGTTAAGATTATAAATTTTCGATTACTTGAATATGCCCAATGCAGCGCTTTTCAAACTTTCAATATTTACGACCCAATATTCAATCATAATTTTCATCGCCCCCCCCCATACAATAACTATGTATTGAATTCTATACTTTACTTTGACGCTAAAGCCACAATTTGACTTGAACCTCTTAAGTGCCATAGGCGTATATAAACGTCTCACTCAGCCAAAGCGTTAATTGCTACGGAAGTATATATGCTTCTTTCCGAAGTACGATCTTTTCTGTGCACTGCTATCCATAAAATTATTCCGAAAGCTTAAGAAGGCGATAAAAGGACTTTGGTAGTATTTACGAATTATTTACTTAATTCAGAGGATTTGCTTATTTTTTATTCCTTTTGATAGACTCTTATCTCTCACAGATTTGCAAGACATTTTAATTCGACCTCCATTTAACTTTTTTTTTTTTTTTGCATAAATTTCCTGATTGCAATATTTTTTGGCTGTAGTGTGGCCCGCAGATCACTGATAGTTTATTGATGAGGTCCACTTATTATTTTAGATGTATTAATTTAGCCCTCGTGCGTGAACAGTTGAAAACCAATTAGTGTAGACGACACTTGTACCATTATTGGAGCGCACGATGACGTTTAACAAATTCCCTGTGACTATAGGGGGAAAATTTGATCATCACAATGTCAACCACAGAAATGGGTTTTTCCCCACATACGGTCTAAAATAAACGTTGATCAATTCTTCCCACGATGGACTACTAAAACATCACCCGAGAGATTCAAGATTGGGGTGGACAGTATACAGCCTAAGTCTTCTACTGATACTATATCTACAAGAACTAACTTTAAATTAGATTGATTGATTTTTTTTTATGTATTTTGAATTGTTTGATAATAAATGCTTCATTGGATATCATTAAATTTGTTGGTATAATTAATATGTTTGTATCTCACGTTTTGCTTAAAACATCGGTTTTAAGGAGAAAATTTGTTTTTATTGTAGTTATGTAAGCAAAAACATATTCTGTATTTATTATTGGTAAAATATAAATATTGTTGAGACTTTTTAGCTCACCATATCTACGCCAGCAACAGTTTGAAAAAATTTGAAGTATACCGTACCATGTAAAATTCTGCCCACCCCTGATTTAAATTATTCGGATCATAATTATACTGACGCCGAGTCAAGAACGAGACGAGATCTTGGCCCGGACTTAGTTATTTCCTGCCTTATAACATCCCAGGTTGCAGGGGTGTTATGAATAAAAATTCCCATTTTTAACACGCTTTTATAAGTTTCACTTGCATGTAACGGAATCATTGAACTCGATTTTTACGCACTTTAAAAAGTCATATTAATTCGAAATTTTGCACACTTGTCAAGGACTGATGACAGTACAATAGTTTCACAATTTTGTTTCGTTGTTCTGATTAGGATCATTTAAAATAAAGATTTTAAGAATTTCGAGATTTGGCGACTAATTCATTATATCGTTTCCAGACAAACCATTTTTAGATTTGGCGACTAATTCCATATGTCATTTCCAGATTTGGCAACTAATTCCAAATTTAGCGGCTAACAGATTAAGGTGCAACCCTAAAACCACAAATAGGTTTGTGGTTAATACAAATAAAACAAAAAAAAGTGTTCTTTATGTGAAAAAGGGTAAGGTAGGTGAGTTGTTTTTCTGAAAATGGAAATTAGAAAAAAGACTCCTGCATGGGAATAATAATAATTTATGTTCTAACTGTTAAATATTTTTTATTTTTATAAAGCAATACGTTTAGAAGTGATGATACGAATTAACATTATAGAAAAACGTTAAAAAGATGATAATACGATTGACATTTATATAATATTTCTTCTTAACACTCTTTTATTAGTTAGATCTGTATCTATAGAGACAGAATCTTTGAAATATAACGATATGGAACTCATCCGAGGCCCCTTAAACAGAGAGAATAAATACCCTTCAGACCCATTAATTTATATCCATTGAAGAGCAAGACTAATTCCAGGAGCCACATAATTCTGGTTCCAAATATCAAACTCAAGGATAAATTCAACAAAGAATAAATGATAGTTTTAAAAACTGAAACAAAAAAAAAAAAAAAAAAAAAAAAAAAAGGCTTTTATGGTAGATCGAAGTAAAAAATGAAAAATAAATTATAGTTTTAAAAAAACTAAGAAACACGCTTTTATAATGAATCGAACTAAAAAGTAAAAAAAAATAGTTCTTAATATAAGAATAAAATGATTAATGAGAAAATTAATGTCATTGTGGTAAAAGTGTGGGGTGCTTTGTACTACATTTTTACACTAGTGAGTGAATATTAACGTCGCACTATTCAGCTACACGAGGGCTTTTGGCGACGGACCACGTAATTTTGAACAACGGTCAAGTGACGTGGACGACACCTGAGCTGGCACCCCTCTCCTAACTACGACACCACACCAATGGGAGGACTTTTGAGCTCTCGATAGATTTAACTTGCATCGCTCCCCTACATGACGGGTCTTTAGTGGTACTGGGCTCGAACTCGTGACAAGGCCAGCCACGACCCAATACCTTGACCATGGCCTACGTTTTTACACTAACAGCATTTTGGAATAGAGAAGTAGTAAAAAATTATAATAATTAATTTAGAGTATCCCATGCTTTTATCCCAATGGCATTAATTTTCTCATGAATCATTTTATTCTTATATTAAGAATTATTTTTTACTTTTAGCTCGATTCACTATAAAAGCGTGTTTTTTAGTTTTTTTTTAAACTATAATTTTTGAATATATAGACTTACAGTCCTGAATTTCGGCAGCGCGATTCTTTTGTTCAGTAAAGATCCACTAGCTATATTCTGTTCTGTGAAAATTTATTTCCTCGGAGGGGTAGGGGGTTACCGAATTGTAAAAGATAAATAATACTTCAGTTTTAGAAATTTTATTTCTATCCTTTTTAAATCAGAAGTCAAGTGTATACAAATGTTTCTGAATACTACTGAAAGCTTAATTATAGGATTTAGGTATCAATAACCGAAAAACAATATACAGTCATAAAACATCAGGAAATACTCAGCGAATCGGGTGGGTAACGGCTTATATACATAGAATATCTTTTATTCTCCTCCCTTCGGAATTGATTTCCTCAAAACCCGTCATCTGCAGATCTCTAATAGATAAAATAAACTTGTCCCTAAAATTTCAAATCTGTAGTTCTAATAGTTCTAGAGACCTCTTGAAGACTGAGTAAGTCATTTGTATATATATTTATATCGAGGAACACCCATAAATCCAAAAAAATACTTAGTGTCTGACTTAATCTAACCCTTACACTCGGGGTTGATGCATGTTAAATCTGTCGAGTTCAATGTCCTCCCGTTGGAGTGCAATGATAGTTTGGAGAGTTGAAGACAGTATAGGTGTCTTCCTAGTCATTTGAACGATGCTAAAAATTAAGAGGTACGTCTCCAATAGCCCTCGTGTTGCTTTATAGTTCGACGTTAATATAACACTCACTCACTCTAACCTAAACCTGATGTGGTACAGATACCTTCCTTTTTACTTGATAGTGATTCAAAATTACGAGCGTTACTTCAGAGTTTGACATAATAAACAGCCAGTTTTCTTTTCCCGATGTTAACACCACGAGAATAGTGATGTAAATAAGAGATCATCCTTCGGGAGAGTGGGCAGAACTAGTGGGTTCCAAACTAGCCAATAACAACTGCTCTGGCTCTCTTGCCTGCAGATCCTCAAATCTGTGGGAGAGAATTTTTTCTTCAGAACGGCGTTTCGCTGTTTTTAACTATTTTTAATAGCTAGTTTTTAAATTTATGGAACTTCAATTAATATTTCTGTCCTTTATTAATTTTATGATGAGAGGGTAATTCTAAATTTTAGTAAGGTACCTCGTAATTTTCATCCGTGGGCCGTGGGGAGTAAGAAATCAGTGTGTTGGTTCATCAAAAATAAACACAACTCAACTCCATTCATTTATTTCGGATTGTTTTGGACTTTTATTTTTGTATGAAGTATAAACTTTTCACACAATTTCTGTATCACTTACAAAATTACTCAGTGTTTAGTTTTATCGTGCAAAAAAGCGATTATTCATTCATATATTAAAAATGGGTGATATATTTGATTTGGAATTGCAAGAAGCTGAAGAATATGTTGTGGATTCCGAAGATGATGCCATTGAAACAGACTGCCAGGTGAATGTAAGGGTTATAATATATTTACGTTAAGATATTTCTTTTCAAAAATTAAGTACTAGTTTTGTTTGTTTTATTCTCGTTATAATTCAGTTTGACAGTTCTTTTAAGGAATTGGATACTGGTGAAAGTCGTCAACCTTGCTCTAATTATAAATTTAGGTTAAAGTGAAAATGTGGAATATAATTGCTCCCCTTTTCCTCATCGTTTTGTGTGTCTAAAAATTCTTGCAAGTTTAGTAAAGTTATAATATAGAGGTTTTGGCTTGGCGATATTCCTCGAAGGCCCCCCCCCCCCTTCTTATTCCGTAAACTTGGTTGGTCATGATCACACACTCGTATCCTTCCTTGTCGAGTCACAGATTCAAGTCCTGATGCTATTGAAGACATGTCGTGTAGAGAGGCTGATGCACATCAAATCTGTTGTGGCTCAAATCCCTTGTGTATTGGAGAAGATAGAAGAGGGGTGCCAACTCGGGTTAGTCCTCGTCACTCGACTGCAGTTTACAATCACGAAGTCTGTTGGGGCATTAGCTATTATGTTACTTTAAAGAAGGGGTCGGCAACCTTTTAGCTGTGGGGTGCCAAACCAATCTACCGATATGATTCAGCATGCTACACAGTAGGACATTTCTGAAACAATTCGATACATGTGATAATGCATGCAGAATTTGAGAATAATGGTCAATAATTTATATTTACAGTTTTATTACATATTAATTTTGCTTCATTTGAAGATATTTCTTAACATAAGAATAAACAGCATAAAATGTAATTATTGCTTCAACAAAAATAAAATTGTACATATATTATGTATTTTTTAATATATTTATTAAAATAAGAAAATAGACCACAAAAACTTAATTATTTTCCTTCATTATAGTTTAAAAAAAAGATGAATACACAAATTTATATGCGAACCTAGTGCTTGCACCACTTTTTTTTCAAATCGCGAAATGAGGGGTACAAGGTGTGACTTTCAACTTGACTCGATTCTGAGAATTCAATTCTTAAACAATTTCTTTGCACACTCGAAATATTTTTTATTTAAGGAAAGATTTTTTACTTAGATATGTGTGTAGAACCAAAAGTGGAAAGCTGAGTACAACAATTTTCTCTCTTCAAATAATTAAATCTCTCCAGTAATGACATCCAATAGTTTACAAAATAGCTGTAAATTTATCATTAGAGTTGTCTTTCAGATTTTGTCGTAATTTCGTAAATGACCACGATTCTGAAGATGTTTGTCAAATAAGGTCCATTACAAATTTATTTACTTCCACCCATTTAAAAATTGGTAAATTTGTAGAGTAGTGCAGAGTGCCACTGAGAATTGTACTGTGTGTCACACGTGCCATAGGTTGCTGACTCTTGCTTTAGAGTGTGATGTTAATAAACTTTGACTTATTTTAATAAATGTTTTTAAACAGGAGGGTTTCCTTTTGATCCAATGGTAACAAAATCTGTTCATTGTAACAGAAGCTGTTAAATTCTGACAAGTTATTCAAGAATTTGTGCCTATATTTAAATTTTATTTCATTATCTAAATTCCATTATTTTATTAAAAAGAAAATTGTATTTTAAATAAAATATCCGTCATTAACTACATTGTTATAATTGCTACAGTATCGATTACTAATTGTCTGTTTTTATTTAAATAGATGCATTATCTGCATTATCATACTCTTCCTCCATCTAACATATCTTTCTGTCTCTTGAATAAGTTCAGTTTGTTATTTAGAGAAGTGGGTCAGTCATTTGAAGTGTGTGTGTGTGGTTGGTAAAAAGAACACTAATAACTTAATAGTTTGTAAGCAGGAAAGCACGACAGTTAACTTCTTTTAGCGTACATTTTAAAAATTCTTTGTAAAAAATTTACAGTTTTTCCTTCTGGTTTTTCAATTTTTGCAAATGAAGAGAAAAAATAAAATAATAGGTTGATGGCAAAAAATTGTTATTCCAAAAAAGAGAAGCGTATATTTTTGTACTCAACTCTACTTGAATTAATTAGTTATTTTATGTATAAATTTTCATGATATTTCACCTCCCATACTTAAGTGTAAAAAAATAAATATCCCTTTTGCATTAAAGTCAAAAACTGTATTTTTTTTTTAAATCAAAATTCTTAGAATGCTATCCTGCAAACAATTATGTGTTATGCCTAAATTAGTTTGTATTGTTATTAGAACTTTTTCTACTTACAAATATGCAAGCAGTTTGAGCCCTATCTTTTAACATTTACTGAAGACAGCCTTAGTAAACTATGGGCAATCATCCTTACTTAAACATATATTATTTTTTGTTAATTGAACTTTTGAAATCAAACCTTTCAGCCATACATCATAGAGCCACTTTCATTTTTTCTCTCTAAATCATTTGTAAAAAGAACAATGATGGTTATACATCTAAACCACACATATTTTTCAGATCAATTAATAAAATGTAAAGAAAACAGGATTTCTATTTTTGTTGATTTAATACAGTGAATGAATCACAATGAATTCTTTAGCAAGCATAAAAAAAACTGCAGCATATTTTTTTAAAGACTGTTGTTTCTTTTTGAAAAAATGTACTGGTTTTTAAATTTTCAATAATGATTAAGAACAGAGAATGCATGAGCTCCTTTCTTTCTCTTTGGTTCAATAGTATATCCCACATTTCAAATTACCTGGACTCTCAAAAGAAGCAATCGGCAAGAATAAAATTATCAAACCATAAAATTGTCAAATTACAGAGGTACCCTGTTTTTCATTCCATCCACTTGTGCTATGTTTCTTGCAACTCATAATTAACTCCAATCATACTTCATTATTAACATAAAATTTAAATGTCACTTTTAAATTCATGAAAATATTCATTCAAGGCTGTTTTTAACCTCCCCTGCACCCCAGGCACTTCACATTGTTACGCCCCTCCCACTATTTCCAGAGCATCCCCTCCCCACTCCTTTCAGCTCTTGTTATTTTTTCCACCTTCATATACATTTTGAAATGTTGACACTCTTGCACAAATTGTTCTTCATCAATGTCTTTATGAAACTTTGAGCCAAGTATTTTGCCTGTTTTGTGACTTCTTCTTGCTCTTTTTCATGAAGATTTCTGACTATCTCGAATCTTGTTTTGAGAACTTTGTAGCAATCCCTTCTTTTATTTCATTGCGTTACAAGATTGTCAATAATTGGTAAGAAAACTCCAGCTCAAGATCTTTTTCTTGGAGACATTCTCTCAAAATCTTGGTATCTTTTCTCATCTGAAAATAATTTCCTTTTTCTGATTTTTTCATAATTGGGTTCAGGCATGTTAACTAGTTGCAATGCTCTTGCCACGTAATCATCAAAGTTGGATCTTTTTTCATATTAAACAAAGATAACGTCTGTAACTCCTTAGTGGTGCAAAGGAGATCAAGTTTTTCCCTTTGCAGTATCTCACTGGTTTTGTCCACCCTTTGTAAGATTTCATCCCAAATCACCGTTAATAAAGTAGAGTCTGAAAACTTTCTAAGTGTTTTGTGGAATCCTTCAGCTGAAACTCGCATGTCATGTGTCTGAGTATTGTCTTCAATTAAATCTTCAAGGGCGTTCTTGATTTCTTTACGACTTGTAACTTGAACTCTGAGAACAAATGCCCTTGCATACCATCTAGTTTCACTCAACAATTTCAACATAAGTTCTTCAACAACGTACATTCTTCAAAAAATTATCATTTAAAAAGTATTTTTATATGAAGTAAATATTAGAAAAACAACTTAAAATTCTCCAGTTTTATATTTATTCCTTCTTCCTCAATACTTATTTTTCTTTTTTTCTAATGGTCCTAACATCCAACACCTGAAAAACATCTTTTCAATCTGGTCTTATATCTTAACTCAAATACATTGTATGCTGCCAGTTCACTGTAGAAAACATTAAAAATAACCTGAGCCGACCTTCTCTATAAAGGAGTCTGGGAGCGAGGAACTATTTGAAGCCCTTAATGTTTTGTAAAGTTAAAAAAAAAATTACATACACAAACTAGTAGTATTACTGAAGCATGTTTATTTAGTTCAGGATTTGGGTTTTGCTAAAACATTAATTATTTCAGAAAAATTATAATTTTTTGCAATTTCTATTTTGATGTTTTATATAGTAAGTGCATTTAAAGACATCCCAGTTACACTTATCCCTTATTATAGGATATCGTGAGCAAGTTTTTAATTGCTTTTTCAAATAAAAATGTATTTCCTTGTAATTTCTAATCTCCAAACAAAGAAAAGAAAAAAAATAGACTGGACATTACTAACTGAGGAGATTTAAGGTCAAACCTAGCTAAATATTAAAAATTTGTTGCTAAAGAGTCATGAAAGCATTTGTTTTCCCTCTTATTCTGTGTAACAGGTATTAAATTTTAACTGGAATCTAATAAATGTTTAGAATTAGCATTTAGTTAAAGTTTTTCACACTATGATTCACTACAGAAAGAAAAGTAAATGTTTGTAAGGTAGCAGCGAGCTACCACAGATACCAGCTGTCAAAAACACATTTGAAATGCATGAATTTGCAAAAATTCAATATTAAGTAGGCAAGGGTCTATCCAAAATTGAAAAACATGACAAGTTTGAGAACCTCTATTCTAATCTATGATGCTGACATACTCGTTTCTTATTTCATAACTTAATATAAATACTCGTATACTAATTTAAACTGTACAAAATGTATATTGTTACAAGTACTCAGTTACTCTTCTATAAACTTACCTACAATTTTTCTGCCTTTAAATTAATGTACTGATTTATTTATCAGTAGTGTGTATATTATCAGTTAAATACTTTATTTTCGATTTTTCACGATATGCTCGCCCCCCCCTCCCAAGTACAGTTATCACACCCTCCAAGGGGGATGGGAGTGCCCCACATTTTGAGAAACGCTGCGATAGGGATTTTATTTCGAGTTTTGAGAACAATTTAATAATGTACATGAAACAAAATATGAGTTGAGGAAGAAAAGCCAAGTGATTTACATAATAATTTGGCCGATAGTGAAATGAAGATTTGATAATTTAGGTATAAAAATGAGAGAATAATTTCCTTTTTAATAAACACAAAACAGTTGTGTGTACATTCTTTTTGTAATTTTAATTTTTTCTCTTTTCTTCACCTTCCAATTTTTTGCACCCTAGGCATGTGCCTAAGCAGAAAAGTGGGCCTGTATTCATTCTTTTTGTCTACTTACTGTTCCAGTAGCCATAGTAGTTGAGTGGTCATGATTGCGAACTCATGGTATGCGTTGTTAAATCACAGTTTTGAGCCCTAGTGCTCTGTTATTCTTTCCACCCATTTGCTATGTTTCTGAAATGTTTTTTGCGACTCATAATTAACTCCAATCATACTTCATATTTGACTTGTAAAATTTAAATGTCACTTCGAAATTCATGGAAATTTTCATTCTTTTTGTCTACCTACCTATCTTGCCAATTAGCTATAATAGTTGAGTGGTCATGATTGCAAATTTATGGTATGTAAACCCGTGTGACAAAGAAAAGAAGCAAAAAAAAAATTTCAAAACGGGGAGTTTTAAATTATACACTCGGTAAAAACCTGAGCAACGCCGGGCTAAGCAGAGGAGGGGAGGGTGGAAGTCATTTTGAAAAAGAGTATTAGAAGTGCTGATTTTGTGAAGGAAAGGGAAAATTTATAAAAGTAGAGAAAGCCCGTGCAACGCTGGGCCATGCAGTTAGTGTATTCTAATTTTGAAAATATATTTCTGATTCTGAATGTATTCTACAAAATATTCTGTGTTTTTTATGCGTGAGGTTATTGGTCTGTTGTAAATAGTCCTCAACTTTGCTAAGGACATTCTGGTAGTACCTTTGAAGTCTAGGAAAGCATTAAGCTTTCCTGATGGGTAGTGAATCTTCCCAGGCTTTGAATTATGAAAGAATATTTTTGCATATTCATTCATAAAATAGTTAGAAGCTTATGTAAACAGAATTTTTTTTTAGGGAGGGATGCTTTTATTTGTACCTACATGTATGTTTGTGTGTGTGTATATATATATATATTTGCAATTTTTCATACTTTTGACTCATTCAGTATGTTATCTTTCAGAGTTTGATAAAACACTACTTTTAATTTGATATCAAAAGCTTTACACATAATTTTAAAAAAGATGAAAATGTTTTGAAACACTTATGCTTTATTTCTCTTCCAAATCTTGCAGTATTTTTTAATGTTGTAATTAAGTTTAATGTTGTCTTGTTTTTTAGAAAAACCCTGGCTTACCTACACTATCACAGCTTTTTATTCAGGGGTGAGTATTAAATTTTATCATTTCTTGAAGTTTAAATTATGAATAGTAGTACCCAATTAATTCTGACAAAAGCACCTCAAGTTTTTAATGTGTTTCTGCATTCCTCGTACAGAAAATATGTAGAAATTTTTTTAATACTCTATATGTTCATGTGTAGATATATAATTATGTAACTTGTTACTTTAAAACATAAAACTTTAAAAGAGTATAAAACTTTATAGCAGTTAAATGATTTTTTATGTTTTCAAATTTACATAATATACAGTGAAATATGTTTAATGCAAAAATGCTTAAGACAAAATATATTGGTTAGCACAAAATAATACAACGATCCCAACAAACTGCTATGTATTTTCATGAATTTTTTTTCTCTTAACATGAAAAGATTTCCTTTTTGAAAATGAATAATATTTGGAAAACACCAGCCTCACTGGCAAGATTTAAGAAAGATGTGAAATAAAGAAGTGGTTTCACATATTTCGTACAAAGGAGGCTAGCTTGGCTCTGAAATGCCCTCAGAATAGCCTGTGACACAAGCCAAGTTTGTTTATCTAAACTACTTTCACCCTCCACCCTTACAAATGCCATATAAAAACATCTTATCTCTCATCAGTTTTGTTTTCAAAAAAATGGAGAATTTTGTATTAAGGTTGATTTCCTTCTTTATGAAATTTATTTGTTTCATTGATTTTTATTTTATATATATAAATAAAATGTACTCTAATACACTTTATTTTCTTGAATATGCTTTTTTTTTCTCTATGTCCTTTAACACCAAAAAATATTTCAGTCCCTTCACTTTCGTGTTAAACAATTTTTACTGTATTTTATGTTAGTTCTAAACCTTTTTTAGTAATGTATTCAATTATTTGAAGTAAAATCTTAAATGTAGAGATTGTAAAATTGCATTAATTTCTTTGTAAATTATCCTGTATTATTGGAAAAATTTTGTCCAATTTTTTTATGTGAAAATTTGCAGTTGATAATTTTTGATAATTTCAATATTAATATGTCTTTGATTTCTTTTAGAAATAATATATTAAGTCATTTAAAATATGAATTGCTTTTATTCAATATTTACGAAATAGTATTTAATAATCAATAGATTAGTTTTTAGATTATTTTAATAAAAATCCATCTAAAATTTTATAAAAATCTTTCGGTTATCTATTATAGTGAAAATGTAACATGCAGTTTGAAATGTTGTGAGAAAATCTTAGTTTTAATCCATGTGCTCAAACCATGTTTTGTTTTCCTGCAATGGCATGTAATGTTTGTTTCTAATCATCTAAAATAAATGACATTAAAAATTGAAGTATGATTGCAATTTTATGAACAATGAGTTTTTTATTTTATTTTGTGAAGATTTGAAATAAGGAAAAAGAGTTATGTGTAAAAATCAAAACATTAATGGGATAAATAAGTTGATGTATTTATTATTATTTTTTTTTTATTGTTAAATTCTTTATTATATATTTTTATACAGAGTTGATGTTTCTGACAAAGGTACCAATGCTAATATGGATTGTGATGTTCATACTGGGAAAATTGGATATAAGGACTTCATAAAGCTAAAAGTTGTAGGACAAGGTGCATATGGGGAAGTGAGTTTATAAGTAATTTATGTATTATGTTTGTAAGTTGTATGTAATACATTTTTTATGAAGCTGTAAACTAGATGAGATGAACCTTAATTTATTGTTTACATAGTTAAATAAGCTGAGATCTTAATATTGTTATTTTCGTATGGTGGTTTAAAATAATTCTCTGAAAATTATAGTATGAATTTTATTGTAGTTTTAATATTTTTAAGTTTAGTTTAAGAGAAAACGATACATATTATCACCAACCTCGTTGGTGACATTATATGAAACGAAGCACATGATTGCCAATTCAGCACATGCGAGATCAGGGTTGCTAACTTGGCAAATTATCTTGGACATTGGCATTGTTGCAATTGTATGTAAGAACAAAGAGAACTAGTTGTTGAAGTTGAAGTTTTTTATTTAATATCAATTATTTGAAACAGAATAGAATATTGAGTTGATTCATTTATTCATTATTCTTGGATTATTCGGTTACTGATTTTGTTTGGAAAAAATAAAAATTGATGCTTACATGAAAAATTGATGTTTTGATTTTTTTAGTAGCAGAAAAATTAGGGTACCTTTGTCTGATATACCATTATTTTTCATTGATTTAAATTGCAATTTGCTTATTATAAATATAGTACAATAATTTTTACAGACTGTATTGTAATGTACTCCTAAGGACATATTTAAAACTGCATTAACTTATAGAGGTATGATATATGAGCAATAAAAAATCATGGAAAGGGAAAGATGTTGACTGAGGGGGAAAAAATGTGTAATGCGGTATAGATCTTTAATAAAATAAATAGGTTTCAAATAAAGGTCTTTGATACTTAGTGTAAATATTGATGACTGCTTTGGTTATCAAGATATTTATATTTGGGGAAAGAGAATTTGGCAATGAATTTCACATAAAATATAATGTTATTTTTATTTTGTATTTTCTGTAGATAAATATTTCAATAAAATAGAATGATTAATTTCAGATTTAAAAAACTGCATTTTAATCCAGCTTTTGGAAAGTCTTAAGTACATTAGTATGTTACAACCATAAAGATTTGTTTATTTAAAAAATGTATGTTTGTTAAAATACAGTCATGTATGAATATATAAGGGAAAGAATACATATAAATGTGCACAAAATGTTTTAATAAATTTAGATTTTAATACATAAATGCATACATGTACTTTTCATAAATAAAAATTCAGAAATTAAAAATCTGATTTTTTAAAAAAATTGGAAAGCAGAATATAATATTCAGTTGATCTTAAGCAAATTGATAAAAGAAAGGAAAATTTTAAAAGTTTTAGGAATATTCTGAAGTTAGACTCAGAGTCTTCTTTCTGAAAGAAAGTCAAATATAAGAAAAAATATTTAGTAATATACTTTCAAATTAACTTAAAATCACTAAATATTGTAAAGAACACTGGATTTAATTTTGTTTCCTTAGTTGTACTGCAAAATAATGGCCTTAAAAGTTAAATATCAGAAAATAAGCATGCACACTATGCATTTGTAGCTTTAAGTTTTCTTTTTAGTTATATACTATATCATTGACCTATTTCTTCAGATTGAATGACTTTTCCAAATGCTGCAATACGCCGCCAATAATGGAACACCATTCCCATGTCTATTCCAAACAATAACAATGAAAATGTCTATGTTTTTTGAATTTCCGCCATTTTTTATTGTATGTGTATCTATAAAAATGTGCCAAATGGGGTTTTTTTTTGTATACTTTATTATTTAAAATTTATTTGTTGATATGTGTGAAAATTATACTAAAATCCATTTTAATCTTTGAATTGTGTTGTAATATAATTTAAGAGTTCTATGCATGCAGATTCTACTGCAGTTTGGAAGAGAAAGCATTTTCTTCACAATTAAAATCATATATATGTATAATCTTTTGATTTAGTGCAAGCATTAATATTTTTGCTTTGTAATTATTAGGTGTATCAAGTGCGGAAAAAAAATGGAAAGGATGCGGGAAAGATCTTTGCCATGAAAGTTTTGAAAAAGGTAATAATTGTTTCTGTGAATTGAGTAAAAGTAATTTTTTGATATCCAATTTCACAGAACTATAATTATTAATTTTTGAAAAAAATTGAAGATTTTAAATAAGTGCATTTTTATTTTAAACATGTAATAAATGTAGATAAAAATTTTTAATGGAATTCCACTTTTCTGCTTGTTTTTCATAAATATTGAAGTATTCATTTAAAGTAAAAATTGACTGATAAAAAATATTTTTTTTGTTTTAAGAAATTCAAATTATTGATAATCTGCTTCTTGTAATATTTTTCTATAAATAACATTTATATTTACTTATATATATCCATTTATCCATAAAAATTAAAAATATGTAATAAACTCTTTTTTTTTAAATATAGAAAGTTAAAAATAAACTGAAAGTTGCTAAATCCCAAAAAAAATTTGTTATATGGAAAATTCGTTATACAGGGTGTATCTAAACTGCGGCAAAACTTTAAGGGGTGATAGTACACATCAAGACAAGCAATATTAAATAGGAAACTTAGGGTACCAAACGTATTCCGAAGGAAATAGGTGCCACATTAAAGTTTAGGGTCCAAAATTTCAAATTATAAAAAAAATGGGAAAAATGGGTCGATTTGTTAGCGGTTTTTGCTGAAATTATTCTTTTTGTCAGTATTTTCTTGAAAAATAAATTTTAAAGATAAAGCTAAAAAAATGTCGACAGAGGGCGTTTTAGACTTTGGAGTAACGAACAACTGTTATTTTTTGTATCACATTAAATGTTTTCAAAAGCTTAAACTTAAACTTAAATTTTCAGCTCAAAATTTGAATCGTTGGGGGTGGTTAAGCAGTGCAGACTCAACTGTGTTCAGCAGGGGAAATTTGAACTCACCTCCTTCCCTAGACACAGTTCAGTTATTCATGATCTTCGATGCTCGGTCATAGACAAGGCAGCAGCTACTACCCACTAAACGTAAAGTAAATGAGAGAGGGATGACAAAATTAAATAAAAAAGTTATTCATAACAGACATGAGCAATTTCTCCCCACAAAATACCCGATTTACATACAAAGTGTAGTACACAAGGATTTAACTGTATGGTGCTAATTGTATGTAGGGATGTAAAGTTCTACTGCAAAATGTTCCAGCCAACATAGAGGCTTGTATGTGGTTTCAACATGACGGAACGCCTGCACATTTCAGCGCAGGTCTGCAAAGTGCATTGGATACAGCATATCCAGGGCGAGGGATTAGACGGGGTGGTCTGGTAAATTGGCCAGCACACTCGCCTGACCTCTCCTGCCTAGACTTCTTTCTCTGGGGCCATATGAAGTCTTGTTTAGGCAAGCCCTGTCGACTCCGACAAGGCCCTAGTTGCGAGGATTGCCATCGTAGCAGGTGAAATCCAGGAGATGCCCGCGTTGTATTTGCCAATGTTTGACATTCCCTCCACCGGCGGTGTGAGGCCTGCATCTTTGCTGGTGGATGCTTTTTCAAGCAGTTTTTGTGATTCCCCAAGAAAATCATGCATGTACCATTTTCTATGTGTCATCATTCATTCAACCTTCATTCATACACACTATGTGCGTACATCAAATTGTTTCTTTTTATTTTAAGCAGAGAAGTTGCTCATGTCTATTATGAATAACTTTTTTAATTTTGTCATCCCTCTCTCGGTTACTTTATGTGTAGGAGGTAGTAGTTGCTGCCTGGTCTATGACACCAAGATCGGGAATAACTGAACTCTGTTCAGAGAGAAGGGAGTTTCAAATTTCACCTCCTGAACACAATACTGTTTGCACTACTTAACCATCCCCAATGATTCAAATTTTGAGCTGAAAATTTAAGTTTAAGCTTTTGAAAGCATTTAATGTGATACAAAAAATAACAGTTGTTCGTTACTCCAAAGTCTAAAGCGCCCTCTGTCGAGATTTTTTGAGCTTTATCTTTAAAATTTATTTTTCAAGAAACTACTGACAAAAAGAATAATTTTAGCGAAAACCGCTAACGAATCGACCCATTTTTCTGTTTTTTTATAATCGTTTGAAATTTTGATCCCTAAACTTTAATGGCACCTATCTCCTTCGGAAGACGTTTGGGACCCTAAGTTTCCTATTTACTATTGTTTGTCTTGATGTGTACTATCACCCCTTAAAGTTTTGCCGCAGAGTTTAGATACACCACATAAAAACAAATTTTAAATTTATACATGCTATATATTAAAAAGTAATTATTCACACCTTTTTGTAAATTAATAATTATTTTATATATCTTACCTATCAATTAAAGTTTCTTGACCTCTTTGTCCACTTCCTGAAAAATTAATTTTTTTCTTTGGGGCTCAAGCACTTATGTTTTGACATTTTCGAGCTACAAGTAACAAAGTTACCAATACGACTGATCAACTCTACAAATGAACGGAGACTAGTTCAAAGACAAGGAGACACGAGACAACTCCACTGAGGGTGAAAGGGAATATTGATGATGTTTCCATTGAACTGGACAGTGGGGGTAAAAGGTTGCACTTCTTGGATGAAACCCCTAGAATTGTATTGCTGTTGGCAAGCTAGGTACCTAATTAAACCAGTTAAGGATTTACAACCACCATAAAATTAGTTAAAAGAAAGAATAACTTGAAGTGTCTAGAAATACTTTTAAAAAAAGGAGAAAGAAAATTTAATTACAAGAGAAAAAGTTCGTTTTATAGAAAATGCATTTCGCTACTGGGAGGATATTTTATGAAGAAAATCGCAAAATGTTCTTGGTTCCAGGAAAAAGTTCACAATATAAAGGTTCATGATATGGAGGTTCGTCTGTATTAAAGCTTATGAAGTAAATTGGAGCATATTTCATAAAGGAAAGAAATGATATTAAACAAACCTTTTTGTTTTGATTAATTGGATTTTTTAAGACTATGTAAATTAAATATAAAAAAGGAATAAAGTAAGAATTGCATTGCTATTCTGGTATAATTTTTTATCTGCTGCATCTCGTAACTATTTTAAGATTTTTTGTTGGTATTAATATAGTTTATTAATTTGTATTAAAAAATTGAATTTTAACTTTTTAAACTACGAATGCTTCTGAATTTTTAAAAATATTTACAAGTTTTTATAAAACACCCTATATGTGAAACATTAAAAAAAATTTCATATGCAGGATATAATATTGAAGAATAAAAAAGATACAGCACACACAAAAGCTGAGCGAAATATATTAGAAGCAATCAAGGTAAGGGTTTGATTTCATGGGTATTTTGGTACCTGTAATGAATTTAAAGATTTTTCTCTTAAGCATTTTTTTTGAAAAATAAAGCTCTAATGAATTTTAATTCATTAACTTGCAGCATCCATTTATTGTGGATCTTTATTATGCATTTCAAACTGGACGACACCTGTACTTAATTTTGGAATTTTTAAGTGGTGGAGAACTATTTATGTTTCTTGAGAGAGAAATAATGTTATTGGAAGATCAAGCCTGGTAAGTTCTTGCTTTAAAAGGGGAATTTTTTTAAAAAAATAAATATGTAAAAATTCTCTTTTTACACATTTCATAGGAATGAATGTATTTGCTATATATTCTTAAACAATAAAAATATTAATGTAAATATTTATTGATTTTTTTAAAATTTTATTTATTTTTTGCAATACTTTGTTTCTGTGGAGATATGTTTTAAACATACTGTGTGTTTAAAAGTTTTTTTTTGTATATAGGGATTTTATAATTAAAATATTTCATATATTTTAAAGTTACAAAGATAACTTAAAACAGTTATCACTTTTATTATTTGTATTTAAAGAATGCTGAATATCTGAACTATAAGAACTATCTGAATAATTTATATATATGTATTGAAATAGCCAAATAGAATCTTTTCAATTGGTAATTCATCTTCCTATATTTCCTTTCTTGCTGCATATTAAAACTTAAGAAGTCCATACATGGATGATATGCAACTTTCACATTTTTACCTGTTATATAAAATAGTATTCAAAGATGAATTAATTTAATTAGTTGGGCACAAGATGATTTTATTTAAATATTTTTTTTTGGTCATAAAATTTAAATTATTAACAAAAGATTTATTGTACTGTACTTTAAAGTAAATTACTTTTTTATAGTTACAAAATAAAATTTTCATTTTAGTCTTTGTAAAAATCCAATCGTATATTGTTAGAAAGATGCTAATATATATTTTTTTAACTTTTGGGAGAAAGTGGGAAAGGGGTCTAGAAATAATACTAAAAACTTTTTTTTGTTTGTTTATTTTAAATCTAGCTTTGCTCTTATTTGTAAGAAAACGTTTTAGTTAACTATGGTTAATCATGAATTTTAAAAAAAAAATTGAGTCTGAAATTAATGAAAACTATACAGAGGAGATTAGATGTAAGGTTTTAAGTTTTTGCATTGGCATTTTTTCTTCTTTGTATCTAATTTGTTTCTGTAAATTTATTGTATTATTTTCGAATTTAGCAGTTAATGTAAAAATATTTTAGTTAAAAAAATTATATCAAGTAAAAAAGAATTGATTATGAAAAGAAGTTTTTTTTTCAAATCTGTTTTGATCATATAATTCTTTGTCTTACTATTGTTAAAAATTGTTTCAATGTCTCTTTCCAGTTTTTATTCAAGTGAAATTATTTTGGCTTTGCAACATTTACATAAAGAAGGGGTTATTTACAGAGATTTGAAACCTGAAAATATTTTATTAGATGCTCAAGGTGAATACAATTTACTTTTTAGTCAAATGTTATTAGTATGCAGCATAATATTTGAATTTTATGTCCAAGTTTCTTTTAGAAATTAATACTGCAATATTTGTAGTTAATAAACAAATGTATTTGTAAAATGATTCAGCCCAGGACTTATTAAAATTTGTTTAAGAAGAAAAGGAAAAAATAATTAATGAAATTATATACTAAGTATCAATATTTCAATGATAATTTAAACAGAACGGCAATGCTAATTTTTTTTGGTTGTGAATGTTGCCTAATGATATTGAAGATTTTATGTAAAGAAATATATGTGCTGCAGATGATGGTGTGAAGTGTCTGTTCCTTGTGAAAAGCATGAATAATATTTTGTTAAGGCTTGTCATGCTTCAACCAGTTTTGAAATGAAGTACTATATATATAAAACATAATACTCAAAAAAGAGTTGCTAATGATTGAAAAGTCAAAAAGAAATTTAAGCTGAAGTAAAAGTGAATGGAATGTATGTTTCACATTGATTGCTGTTCATGGCAGAGGTTGTGTTGATAATTAATACCTTGACATGAAAATAAATTGTTCCCGTAAGTCAACTTACTTTTTTGAAAAATATGGCTCAAAACTATGAACTACTCATGATAGGTTCTAAGAAAATTATTGCCAAAATACTATATAATGTGCTGATATGTGGTACATGATAAGAGTCTTAATAAGAGAAATTATGTAGCAATATTAATTTTATCTGTATTTAAACTATTACAATCAAATATTTATTAAAAGTTGTGATATTAAAAGTTATGTTTTCAAGAATGTTAGTTATGTGTCATCTTTGCACAATTTAAGAAGTTGTGGTTGCCAAAATTTATAGTAAGAAATTTATAGCTGATATTCCTGTTGAGTCAGGGCATTTAAGTCCTGATTTCTCTGAAAACTGTCACTCGGCTGATATGCATTTGATCTGTTGAGACTCAAAGCTCCCACATTGGCATGGTGTGGAAGTTTGAAGAATCTCAGCTAAGATGCTGTTTTTCTCACTTGACCACGTGTCAAATTATGAGATCCTTTTCCTATAGACCTCTTATAGTTTCTCAGTGTAATATCAATAAATAATCAGTTGTCTAATCTAAGCTGTACCTGTAAAGTTCTTCATAGACTTTGTAGGTATAATATAGTATCTTTTTTTCCTCGGAAAAAGCAACTTTTGCTCTGCTTTTGTAGTATCTTTCCAACTTTCTTTTTCCTTACAGTTTGAACATGTCACTTAATTGCATTGTCATTTGAAATAGATTATAGAAAACACTCTCATTTTTAGACAGAAAATCATTTCATAGATTTTGAATCACTTTTGTTGGAAAGCTGGAATGTAAATTTGTTGCTCCATCTTTATTATGTCGCATCTAATGCTGTATTTAAAAAGATGCTAGAATGGGCATCTTATAAGAACAGCCTAAAAGGAAGTTTTAACTGTTACAAAGAATTTTTTTTACTGCATTGATATGAGCTATTTTTAAAATGTTCTTTTTTTTTTTGTCTTAAAAGGTAATGAAAATATTTCTTCTATATTTTCTGATCATGTTAATCTTGATTCATTGCATAAAGACAGTCTGATACAATAATGCTTTTTGACATATGATGGACATATCTGTACTCTCAGTGAGACTTTTACCAAGACCATTATGTTACATAAAGATTTTGTAGAGAATCGGCAAAGTAAGCTGAAGAAGTAGAAAGTAATGGCAAGTCAATTATTTATTAAAAAACAATTGGCTCTTCAAACATTCCAAGAAAGAAGGCTAATTAAGAAGTTATTTGAAGGTTGAGAAACAAATGTTTTTAAAATTTTCGATTGCTTTTTCCTATTTTCACTTGCACATTTCTGATTGTACATGAATTAAAGAAAGGCATCAATTTGTAAACAAAAATGTGAACAATCAAGTAAGAATTTTAAGAGAAATTTGTTATATGTTTTTGAAAACTTTGCTCACACATTATTGACAAAAGGCATAAGTGGACATAAAAACAAACTCGCTCATTATATTTTCTTTTGTACTAATATCTGATAAACATACTGAACAATGAATGCCTTTATTTTCTACATTATGTAATTTTGCATTTTATACATTGATATTGAAAAAAATATTTTTGATATAATAATTGAAACGTGTTAACATTGTAATGTTAAACTGATGAATTATTTTTTAATTTAAGGTCATGTAAAACTGACTGATTTTGGATTATGCAAAGAAAAAATCTGCGATGGGAACATAACACATACATTTTGTGGCACAATTGAGTACATGTAAGTTGCTTTTTCTTTTTAGAGTTTATTAAATTAATCTAATATTTTACTTCAAAGGAAATTATTAACTTTTAAAACTTCATAGGGCCCCTGAAATATTAACTCACAGTGGCCATGGTAAGGCTGTGGATTGGTGGAGTCTCGGAGCTTTGATGTATGACATGTTGACTGGCAGTGTATGTACTTTGTTCCACTTAAAATTTAAATTTGTTATGATTAGCGAAGTAACTCTTCATTTTACAAATTTGAAGAATTCAGATTATATATTTCATCTATACATATATAAATAAAAATGAAGTGTCTGTTTGTAATTTGAAATTAACAGCTTTTTACTAAATGCATTTAAAAGTATATACGGTACTTATATGAAAAAATCAATTTTTAAAATTTTTGTCTGTTTGTTCTGGCTAATCTCTGAAATGGCGGACCGATTTTGACGGAACTTTCACTGGCAGATAGCTAATGTTATAAGGAGTAACTTGGGCTACTTTTATTTTAAAAATCTTCATGTAAAATTTAAGTATTTTATTTTTTACAAGTTTTTAAAAAAAGCTGTTTCTGATTTTCTTTTTTCATTCTGTGTTTTACCCATTTTCAACAATCGATTTTAGCTGCACTCTCATTGGTCAGGCCCCGCCCCGCCCACACCAAGACTGAAATTTTGCTTTCATAATCAGTGCCTGCACTGTTTTTGAAGCTATTTTTCTGGCACTGAATGCATTTTATTATTTTTAATTTTTATATTTTCTTATTCTCCTGTATTTTAATTTTAATGTATTTTAAATTAACAAAGGGCAAGAGTCAATATGTTACAGTCACTAAAAATCCTAACAATGTGAGGTTATAGCTCGGAAGAGCTAGGTACTCAGGCCATCCATCTAATGATATTTTAGAAAAAAAATTAGGGTTCAGCGGAAACAAAATTTAAACCAATGAAATAGTGAACAATATCCAATTCAAATAAGGATTATTTATTTCAATAGGGATTATTTTCTTCTATCAGCCTTTTATTTTTAGAGTGAGCTTTTTATGAGACATTTAAAAAGAATTTCTTCATAGAACAAACACGATGACTCATTTTAAAATGAAAAATAATACTTTGTTCTTACTGACTCACTTTTAATTCTGTAAAAACAAACGATTATTTTTTTCATTGCTATCGCAACCAGAGTTGATATAACCATAAGAATAGAACACATAATACTAATGTGATTCTAAGAAAGCTATGAACAATATAAGGATTAATCCTTACTAATATTATAAACGCAAAAGTTTGTATGTATGGGTGTTTATTATTCTTTCCACAGAAAAACAACTGAATGGATTTTAATGAAACTTTACAATAATATAGCTTATACATCAAAATAACACATAGGCTATAATTTATAGTGTGAAATGCCCAAAATGTAACGATAATTGTCAAGAAAGTAGGAAAAAAGTTCTGCCATCTTCAAAACAGCCCATGACAACATATAGCGTGTTTGCTTTTAATTTATTCCTTTGATCAGTGTAATCACTTTTTTTTATTTCAGAATAAAACTAGATTTCAAAGGGAGAGGTGGTGGCAAGATTTTAACAGAAAGTAATATTAATGTATTACACTTCCAGATATAAATAATTTACTCTATTTTAAGCGTTCATTACACAAAATTTGTAACAATGTGTTACTTTTGCTGAGCAGAGATCCGCTTAGGAAGGTGTTTTCAAAAATCGACCGACGATAGAGTTACAGGGAGCTATAAATAAAAATCCTTTTTATCAGCTATTAGATCTACAGACTTAAAATTTAACAAACATTTTTTTTTTTTTTTTTTTTTTTTTTAAAAAATAGGTTTGTAAAAAGAGTTTTTTTTTTTTTAAATTTGCAATTTATGTAAAAAATTAACTTCATTAAAAACTTCTTTATCCTTCAATCTGTATCGTTTAATTTTTCAATTTACCCATGCAAAGAACAGGTATACCAGCTAGTATCTGATAAATTTTTAAGTTGAAAAATCAAAGCATTTCATGAGTAAATAAATTACATTATGTAATATAGTATTTAATTAACAAAATAATTGTGGTAAAATTTAAGTTAATGAATAGTTTTAGGGATGGGGGGGGGGTTGGAACATTGGCATTTGATGTTTGTATGTCGTACTGTATGTAAAATTTAACTTAGGATAGGAATATAATTTTGTATGGTTTCAAAAATCTTTGTTAGAATTTTCTTTTTTTAATTATTTTGTATTTATTTTATTGAGTTAGTAAAATTTACTCATTATTCACAGAAGACTTATGAATTGTTATCTTATAGATTTTTTTTTTTTAAATTTATGTGTAAGTAATTTTTTAGAATAAGTTATTTTGTGAATATGAGAAGTATCTGTATGTGTAGTAAATTCTTTGTATTTTTTTTATGAAAGATAAGTTGATTGTTGTGTGTAAATAATACTTATTAACAAAAGTTGAGAAAAGCTGTAGAATTTTGAAACATTGAAAAATATTGCTTTTATTAACAATTACATATCTTAGGTTTATGAATTTATGAAAAAATAATTTTTGTGATGGAAATTATCTTTCTCTTGAAAAATAAGGTTTTGTCAGTTGAAAAGATATATAAAAAGTTACATACATGGTAAAATTGAAATATATATATACTGTAAGTTTCTGTGTGTAAGCCATGAATTTTTGGATAAGTCTCAAATCCTTCAAAGTCAGTGTCAGAATTAAAGTTTGCCAGTGTTTTGTAAAATTTGCATTCACACACACACTCATTGGATGTCTGAATGCATGTTATCATACTGCGAGTTCTCTTTCAGGGCATGAAACATAGATCAACAATCATGTGCTTGCTTTTTTTTTTTATTTTTGCATCTCATCTAATTTAAAATGTTTTTTTATTCACTCACGAGCAGAGCAGCCGTATTGTTATTAAAATTTTCTTGCAATGCCACCTACAGTTATTGGCATAGACAGACCTCGTTTATGAGGTTTTGTATGTGCCACTGCCTGTAGTTTGTGGTATATGAATTTTTCTACCATTCATTTTCCAAATAAAAAGCTGTAGAAAGTAAGACTAGCATAGGTATTATACAAGATAACCAATGAAAGTAAATAAATGTTAACTTCGTATTATGACGTGGTGGGCACCAAATGATAAAGGACAGACGGGGAAGGGGTTCTTTACTAAGTCCACTAGTTATTAAAACACGTTTATTAGACAAAACAAACACATTTACATACATAACTAGAGAACTAACAGTTGACATAGAATTGAAAGGGATCGGAGCGCATGCTCATTACGTCCTTACAGTTCCGAAACTTGGCCATCACTAAAGATTGTTCTGTTCGCTAGAGGGTGCGATAGTCTCTTTACTTTAATATGGAAGAGTCTAAATAACGGGGGGTTACAATCTCCCCCTATGGATCCGACGACGTCCCGGCGAGGAGCCAGAATCAGAATTAGCTATTTTAGAAGTAGCATTTGTTGAGGGATGAATGGTTCTGCTGGAAATGGCTGTTGAAGCAGTTGATGGGCTTGGAACATGTGTATTTTGTATTGATGTAGGCGTAATTTTTCGAGGTCGGCCTCTTTTTCGAAGTGGAGCCATAGGAGAAGTGTCCATGTCTTTAAAAGGTGTTAAAGCTGAAGTATGGTAAGTAGCTATCGGTTCAGATGGATTGGTAAGACTTGCTATAACATAAGAAGTGGGTGATTTTTGTGTGAGAATTAAATATGGACCGTCGCGCTTTGGCATGAACTTGGAAGTTTTCTTGTTCTTTGCATTACTGATGGGATGTAAAGTCACCCAGACTTTATCTCCAGGAGTGTAATACACTGGACGTCGTTTTTTATCATATTGCTTTTTTCGTTGGTCTTGTTTTGTTTCTATTCTTTCTCGTATGTCTTCGGTAATAGTTGCAAATCGTTTTAAATAAGGTGTTATTTCTGCAACAAAATTATCATTGTGAACGACGCTTTTGAAATCTTGCACCACATCATCTACAGTTCGTAGCTCTCTTCCGAAAAGTAGGTAAGCAGGAGTGTGACCTGTAGTGTCACAGACAGTTGTATTCATGGCGAAACGAATGACTGGTAGTTTGGAATGCCAATTAGAAGGATCATCTCCGATGAGTATTGCAAGTCTAGGTTTAAGGTCTCTGTTTTTTCTCTCTACTGAATTAGACTGTGGTGAATAAACTGGTATTAAGTTTTGACTTATTTTTAACGTAAAGCAAATCTGTTGTAGAACAGCACTGACAAACTGTGTTCCGTTGTCACTGATAATTCGTCTCGGTATGCCATGACGCATGAAAACTTCTTCTATGAGAGTTGTAGCACATTGGCGTGCACTGGCTTGAGAAAGGGCAAATAACTCAACCCACTTTGTGGCACAATCCTCAACAATGAATATCCATTGTTTACCTGAGTCAGTTTGAGGCAATGGCCCAAATAAATCAATAGCAATGACTTCAAATCTCTGTGAGTAGACTGGAGTTCTAAGCAAACCAGCAGGCTTTTGGTTTGTAGCCTTAAAACGAGCACATTCTGGACATTTCTTAATATAATCGGATATGTACTTTTTCATGCCTGTCCAATAATATCGTTTTGCGATTTTCTGGAATGTTCCATCTTCTCCATAATGTCCAGCCATCGGATCATTATGATGCCTTTGCATTATCAATTCACGTTCAGCAGTTGGAATGACTAACTGAGCTTCTGCGGAATCAGCATCAGGAACATAACGATATAAAACACCTTGATTCATCAAAAATCCACGTTCAGTCCAGTTTGCATATTCTTCAGTTTTCAGAGGGGATTCAAAACTGTCGATGATTTTTTTTAAATTATCATCTTTAAGCTGCGCCTCGCGCATGTCCTTACAACTTCGTGTTGGCATATCAGCTATCGTGATATTATTGGCTTCGCAAAAAGATTCTTCTTCTTGAGTAACTGGGCGGGATAACATGTCTGCAACGACATTTACTTTACCAGGTATATACTGTACTTTCAGGTTGAAAGACTGGATTTCAAGTGCCCATCTAGCAAGTCGTCCGGTTGGAGACTTGAGGTTTAGAAGCCATTTCAGAGGTTGGTGGTCGGATGCCACGGTTATTTCTGTTCCTTCAATATAGCCACGAAATTTCTTCAAAGCCCATACCACAGCAAGGGCTTCTCTCTCTGTGGTGGAATAGTTGCGTTCTCCTGGAGTTAGCAGTCGACTAGCATATTCTATAGGACGTTCCTCAGATCCTTCTCCTTGAAGTAAAACTGCTCCAAGGGCATAATTGCTTGCGTCTGTTCGAATAATATATGGCTGAGTACCATCTGCTTGTTTTAACACTGGAGGTGTTGTAAGACAGTTTTTAAGGGTTTGAAATGCATTTTGTTGGTCAAATCCCCATTGCCATTGGACTTTCTTCTTTGTAAGATAACTTAGTGGACGTGAAATCTTTGCAAAATCTTGAATATATCTTCGAAACCAAGAACAAGTTTGCTGGAAAGATTGTAGTTCTTTGACATTTTTAGGGGGTGGAATATCCAGTATAGAGGCTACTTTTTCTGAATCAACTTCTATTCCTTTTTGTGTAATCCAAAATCCAAGATATTTAACTCGAGAAGAGGCAAAATGGCATTTTTCTCTATTTGCTTTAAGTTTGAAAAGTAAGAGTCTTTCAAAAAAAGCTTTAAGATCAAACATGTGTTTTTCAAAAGTTTCTGACAAAACAATTATATCGTCTAGATAAGGTAATGCTAGAATGTCTTCCAGACCATTACAAAAACGGTTCATCAGTCTTTGAAACGTAGCAGGTGCGTTGCGCAAACCATATGGCATCCGTAAGTAACGGTAAGTGCCAAAAGGACATACAAATGCTGTCTTGTCTTGATCTTCAACATGCACTTTAACTTGGTGATATCCTGCTCGCAGATCTAATGTAGACATGAAAGGAGTGAGTTTTGCTTGATGTAGCAAATCATCCATTCTGGGCAGTGGATATGTATCTGCAACTGTTATTTCATTTAACTTTCTGTAATCAATACAGAGGCGAAATGTTCCATTTGGTTTTGGTATAAGTACGACTGGAGAAGCATACGGAGATTCACATTCTTCTATTATGCCTTCCGCGAGAAGTCTATCGATTTCTTGTTTTAATATTTCTTTCTTGGAAGGATTCATCCTATAAGGTGGCACTGCCACTGGAAGATGATCTTTTGTATTTATATGATGTTCAATAAATGGAGTAGGCTCTCCCCCTGGTTGAAAGCATTCTTCATATTTTTCCAATAGTGAATTTATTTCTTTCCGTTGTTTAAGTGAAAGATGAGTACCTTCTTTTTCCCGAAGTTGACAAGGATGTGGTTCAGTATTAACAGTGAGAAGAGCATTGATGTTAGGAGTTGCTTTCACAAAATTATATTTTCTGTGGGATGTTTCAGTGAAATACCACTGTTTTCTTTGGAGATCTAAGACGATCCCTGCAGCTGTTAAAAAGTCAATGCCTAGAAGTGTTCTGTTGCCTTTAGCATTTTTCAAAACTATTAGCTCCATGGGAATGACTTTTCCTTGAATACCAATGTCTACAGAAGTTGTCAGTATTTCTGTGGTTTGCGTATGACCATCAGCTAGAGTCATCTGCATAGTTTTTTCTTCAAAATTCAATCCTTTTTGTGTAAGTAAATGATACAATTTTTCACCAGCCACTGAATGTGTAGCACCAGTATCAGCACAAACTGCTGCTTCTGTATTACAAATGGAAATTTGAATAATACTAATGGGATTATTTTCACTGGAGAAACTATAAAAGTTTGATTGATTTAGACTTGATGACAAGGTATCATCTTTTTGTCGAACTGGGTTGCAAGTGTGGCATCTTGATCGAATGATTCCGGAAGCACCGCATCCATAACAAGATACAGGAGTTCTGTCTTCTTTTGTATCAACGATTTTCTTTTCAGGTTTTCTGTCATTTGAAGTGGGATTCCGCCTACTGTTACTGGGAACCCCGGTTTCCCGCCTACTTTGACTGGGGAAACCTGACAGAGAATGTTCATGTGACAGCAACTTAGGATTTCGTGTGTAGTTACTTCTCCAGGGACTGGACTTCATTTCTTTTTGTTTCCAACTAAAGTTTTTGTTTTTATTTCGCATGCTTTTAACTTCTTCATATGAATCTAGCTTATCCACAAGTTGTAGAGGATTGTTCCAATTACACCACTGGTCCAAAAAGTGATCTTTGTAATCTTGAGGTGTTTTCTTTTTAATTTGATCTGCCACAATCAAATCTTTCAATTCTTCAAGCGTGGTAACTTTGGATTCTTTGAGCCACCCATCAAAATATGTTTGCAAGTCAAAATAGAAGTCACGCCAGGTTTTTATATGATCTTTGGTGTGCCGGGAAAACATCTGCCGAAATTTTTCTGCACTTAATTTAAAGCGTTTTAGTAGAATTTGTTTGACTTTATAATAGTCTTGAGCATCAACAACAGATTCTTTTGCGATTAAATTTGAAACTTCAGTCGGTAAAAGACCAACAAGGTACACCACCCACTGTGGAACTGGAACTTTTAAAAATGTTAATTGCCTTTCGAAGAGGTCTAGAAAGATTGTTACATCAGTTGTTTTTGGATCAAAAATTGGAAGTAGCTTATGGAGTTCTAACTTTGGCATGTTAGAGTCTGCAGAAGAAGACACCAGTGCAGAGTTTGTAGTTTTAGAAGTATCAGTTGTAATTTGAAGTTTTTGCAATTCAAATATTCGTTGATTTTCCTTATCTCTTTCAGCTCGCAATTCGAGCTCTTTTCTATCACTAATAATACGATTTAAACATTCCTTAGTAAAATCTACATCATAACCTTCACTTTTTAAGATAGCATCTTTTATGTCAAGAACTTTGAAATTGTCTGGTATTGATATGTCTAGCGTTTCCGCCAATTCAAGGAGGTCCTGCCTGCGACCTTTTGCTAAATAGGCCATCGTGAAATGTCACTTGAAATTAATTACGAATTTATTCTTTAAACTTTAAATTAAATTTAACCAAATGTTATTATATTTAATTAATAATACAGCATTATACCACATAAAATAATATCTTAATTTGTTACAATATGCGATTCGACAAAGTTTTCATGAATTACAACATATAAATGTTCGTTCTTTTCACTTTTAATACACAATCAAAGTAAAATTACTATCAAACTTTTAGATTAAAAAAAAAATCATCAAAATGATCGGAAAACACATTTGAAATATATCATACCACAAGTAAAATAAAAAAAATCATATACGCATAAATAAAAGTTCTACTTAACCAAAACAAAATTTCTTATTAATATTCAAAAAGAAAAATAAGTTATTACACTTTATACCATAAAAAAAAAACATGCATAGAACTCGGAATTATTTGATGAACGTTTCGTACAACCTTGAACTGTCTTTTTTTTTCTATTTTATTTATTTTCGCTTACGCTGCATAAAATATCTCATCACAGTTTCAAAAATGAATCAGCTTATAAAATTAATTCTAGCAAGATAAAGGAAATGGATAAATATTCTTTTTTCTTTTAAACCACTAAATATTTTATATAACTGAGGGAAATCTCGTTAAGTAATACACATTTTTCTACTAAAAATTATACGCATAAATGATTTTATCAAAAATAGCACATAACAAAACAAAAGAAGTTTCAGAGCATTAATGCTTTTGAACAAAGATTATAATCATTAAAAAAAGACAATACATATGTATATATTATTTTGAGTTCTCACTTTCGCTTCTAAGTAAACAACGTTATACGCATTAGCTTAAAACAAGTCAGCATATATTTAAAGAACATAGAATATAATGTAAACTGTATATTATAATTCTGTTTAGCAAATGACATTTCTTAAAATAAGAAAAAGATTTCTTAATTGAATGAGAACAGTTTATATAATTTGCACAGGAATGTACAGAAATGTTTTCTAATACTGAACAATGGGACAATACTTAAAGAATTTGACTAATAAATTCTTTCGGATATTAAATCCAATTTGCACTTGGGCATTCAATAATGAAACGAGTATTAAAAGTATAATACTTTAAAGAAAATTCAAGATAAAAAGCTTTACCTGTTCTACGGGTGAGAACTGAATAATTAAACCATATAAGTTGAACAACATTAGTGCTGTTAACCTGAAAATTAATATCGAGCAATGGCCAAGCTTCTGCAACTTACACGTTGGGCGTCAAATTATGACGTGGTGGGCGCCAAATGATAAAGGACAGACGGGGAAGGGGTTCTTTACTAAGTCCACTAGTTATTAAAACACGTTTATTAGACAAAACAAACACATTTACATACATAACTAGAGAACTAACAGTTGACATAGAATTGAAAGGGATCGGAGCGCATGCTCATTACGTCCTTACAGTTCCGAAACTTGGCCATCACTGAAGATTGTTCTGTTCGCTAGAGGGCGCGATAGTCTCTTTACTGTTAATATGGAAGAGTCTAAATAACGGGGGGTTACAGTATAAGATTTTGAAAAATATTACTTTCAACATTATGGGCCCATAGTGTTTTACATTATGCTAGTATGATTGGAAAAGGATTAGTCCTCATTGCTACATATAAGAAAATTATTAATTTTTTTATTTCAATTTATTTTACATGCGGGTTTTTAATTGTTGTTAAATTTTTTAAGACAAAACACACTCTCGACTTATATTCGAAAATATACGGTATATTTAATGTTTTAATATCTTTAAATTGTTTCAGTTTTTTCTGACCTTTCTGTTATTTCTTAATCCTTTTAAATAACAATACTTAATTTTTTTTTGTAGCCTCCATTTCATAGTGATAGTAGAAAGAGAACAATTGAGAAGGTAATTTTTTTTAAAAAATACTTAAAATTGAAAATGTTATACTTGCTATTATCCTAATATATTTTTTATAATTTTAGATATTGAAGCTTAAGTTGACGTTTCCTCATTATATATCAGAAAATGCTAGAGATCTGATGCGTAAGGTAATGTATATACTTTTTTAACATGCTTTTATAAGTTTCAATTGTATGTAACAGAATCTTTGAACTTGATTTTTACCCACTTTAAAAGGTCAGATTAATCTGAAATTTTGCATACTTGTCAAGGACTGATGATAATACAATAATTTCATAATTTTGTTCCATTGCCCTGAATATTATAATCAGGAGACTGGATAATCCAGATTTGGCGACTAATTCTGTATACCATTTCCAGATTTGGCGACTAATTCCAAATCCCATTTGTAGATTTGGCAACTAAAAGACTAAGAGTAATCCTTAAAGTGAAAGCCTTTTTTTGCGTCAGCAATTTCTTATCTTAGTATAAGCAACTGTCCAGTTTTTCTGAAAATAGAAATGAAAAAAAAAAGACTCGTACATGTGGGGGAAAAAAAAATTTGTTCTAACTTAGGGATGGGCAAACTTTTTTGGTCGCGGGCCAAAAATTAAAAAAAAAGTGTATGAATAAATAATAGTTAAGAAAACTAAAAATACATGCTTTTTTTGTAGATCAAACTAAAAAATGAAAAATAAATTGTAGTTTAAAAAAACTAAAAACACACTTTAACGTTTGATCAAACTAAAGATTAAAAAAATAATTCTTAATATAAGAATAAAATGATTAACAAGAAAATTAATGTCATTGGGGTAAAAGTGTGTGGGGTACCCTGTATTAATTGTTACAATTTCTTACTAGTTCTATTCTGAAATGCTGAGTTAGTGTAAAAATGTAGTACAAAGTTTCCCACGCTTTTATCATATGACATTAATTTTCTCATTAATCATTTTATTCATATACTAAGAATTATTTTTTTACTTTTTAGTTCGATTAACAATAAAAGCATGTTTTTTAGTTTTTTTAAAACTTTTATTTATTTCCTTCTGTCAAAAAGAATTTTGTAGGAATGTTTTTAAAATTTAATGTATGAAGTAATCACTTTTTCTTTTTTGAGTGTCTAGTATTTAGACAAAAATTGACAAAAAGGCTTTTTATTAATATTTTTCCTGTATTCACTTGATACTTATAAAGACTTAATTTCAACATAGTAGGTAATCCCTGTCTCTCCAAAACAATCAACAGAGCTCCAAAAACATAGTTGATCTGGAATTAAGTCGATAAACAACTCAACGTCCCTGAGCCCTCGAAAACACTTCTAAACAATTTTTATCATTATTAGTATTTTTAACATGATTTTTAGAAGCAGTTATTTATGTATATTGATGTTTTGTTACAAATGGATCAATATTTATATTTTTGAAGGCATTACAAGACACATTGTGTGGATAAGCATTTTCACTGAATACTGCTGTTCTGTGTTGTCACACCATGTAGACTGGATTACATTTGTTGTTGTTCCCAATTGAATTTGCAATAATCTTTAACTGCTTAATGCTAATATTTATTACATTTTTTCTCTGGACCTGCTTGAATACATCCTTAGAGAGTAGGTTGCACAACAAAATGACTGTCTCCTTCCTGGAACAAGAACTTTTCCTTCATGGTCTGGAACTAATATCTCCATTTTTCCTTGATCATTTAAGTCTAGGCAAGATGTGAGATTAATATAAAGGCATATATAATATTCCTTTGATAAAAATGTTTTCTAGGATCACAGCAGTCAGGATTAAACTAATTTCTTTATTTTATAAGGGATTATATGAGATTCCTTTTCAGTAATAAATGATATCTTAAGGAGTTCTGAATGTAATCTTAAATTGATTTAATTTCTCACTGTACATTAATTTTACATGAAAGGAAATTCGGAATTTCACTTTTCTCTCCTGAAGCAGATTGTTCCGAGTTAGGTATCAATACTTTAACTTGATTTGTTGGACCAATTATTTATTTACATTGATATTTTATTATTTATGAATAGATTGACAATATTTTTGAACACATTACAATATATTAAATGAATATGTGGTCTGTACTAATTTCTGTTGTTCTGTATCATTGCAACATTAAGATTATAAAAGTTCATCCAATGTTTTTTCTTCACTAAACTCCCATTTTGTTGAGGTGACCGTGACAGCCTATTGGTCAAAATCAGACTCGTGGCCGATATGTCATGAGAAGACCCACTGTGTAGAGAGGCTGATGTACATTAAATCCAATGTGAGGCTGAAAATTCTCTCATTGGTGTGGTGTGGAAGCTTAGAGAAGATGCCAGCTCAGGTTTTGTCCTCATCACTTAACCATGGTTCAAAATTATGAGCTACATCACCAATAACCCTTGCATTGCACTTTTTTAGAGGGACTGATGTATTTTAAATCTTTTAAAGCTGAAAATTCTCATGCTGGTGTGTTATAGAAATTTAGTAAATGGGTTGCCAGCTATGGTATTGCCTTTACTGGGTTACAGCTCAAAAGTACAAGGTATGACACCAATAGCCCTTCTGTTACTCTGAAGTACAATGTTAATAAATGATTAATAATCAACCTGTACACTAAACTCAGTTACCATTAACTTGTTGAAATTCCTTGTTACATGTTTTATTTGTCTTTTCATTGCATGTTTTCTTCTCTTGTAAGGATTAAAAAATGTTCTTTTCCTATGCTGATTTAATATCTGTATGTCAACATATTTAAATACACTGCACACATAATACAGGCAACAGATCTGTCCTGTATTGTGTTCTTATATTAATTTTCATAATTCAGATAGATGCTATTTATGCGTAGTAAAAAAAAATGTGTATTATAACTACACATTTGCTGTACTTCTTCATTACACTGTATATCATAATAATGATTGATTTATGTGTCATGGACAAGGTGTGTTATTGACTCTTATACTGATTCATGGGATTTTTTAAAACTTTCTTGTAATATGTTACAAATCAAAACATTTGTAGCCTGCAAATTTATTATGTGCATATATTTATTTAGTGTATGTTCATCAAAAACTTAATGAAATTCTTAGTTATTTAGTACAGCTATATATGTACAACCTGTCAAGTAAAATTTATAAGCTAGATGATTATAGCCATTTTCATTTATTCTGAGAATTAAATGTTCTTGCAAAATAAGTGATTTCAATTGCATCCAACTGTTACATCTTGCTTTTTTGTTAAAATTACATTAACATTTTGTTCTGCGAAACATGAGATAAAAGCATGGCTAAATTTATTGTTAAATGTATGGGATAGCATGATTATTGAATTATTCTGTTGTTACAGTTGATGAGGAGACCTGTCAATCAAAGATTGGGAAGTGGACCAGATGATGCAGAACCGATAAAAAACCATCCATTTTTTCAAAATGTAAATTGGGAGGATTTATTGGCTAAAAAAGTAGTACCACCTTATGAACCTCCATTGGTGAGTATTCTTCAAACTATATAATTCTTTTTATGTCAAAACAAATCTTATGAGGGCTTTTTTTTAAAAATATTTATATATATTTTTTAATTTTATATTTATTTAATTTTTACTACTTTTTAAAAAAATTAAGTTCATTAAGTACTTTTAAGTTATGGTTTAAAATTAGATTCAGTTATCTATTCTGATACACAAAATCTCTCTCTTTTTTTTTCTTTTTTTTTTGTGTGTGTGTGTGAGTGTGTCTGTCCATGTGTACCACAAAAATTAAACAACCCAGACATGTAAAACTTGACACACTGAAACTATAGGTCATGAGAAGGAGAGAACTTTTGAAGAGTTTTTCAATATTCATTTTAGTTTTTTTTAAATTCTATTTATAAGCAAGTTTCTACACAGCCTAGGTGATATGTCATATAACTTCATGTCTATCACTGAATGTGAAAATTTATTCTTCACGTAATTTTTTTTAAGGATTGTTACATATTTTAATTATTATTACATTTTTTTTTTTATTGCTCTATTTATTCATATATATGTTCTTTGTGACAGAATCATTGTTGTTTTTTGAGTACATCATTGAAAAAAAAACGCTCTTTCAAAAATTGATTTCATGTTTGGTGATACTTAGGTTTGTGTTTATCATTATACGTGTGTGTGATGTTAACTAATTGTAAATTAAAAATGTTTTTTTAACCAATTCTAAGCTAATTTGATTTGATTTTTCTTTCAGATAGTTTTTAACTTTCGCTAATGCTAATAAGTATCTTTTACATCTTATGCTTTTGCTCTGCTAATGACAGTTATTTTAATTTCAAATGTTAATGTTTTAATTCATTTTATTCCTTGGCTAAATTTATTTGAGTTATGAACTTTGGGGTTAGTTTTTTACTTATATAAAGTGAATTATGTAATTTTTTTTATATATAAAAGTTTTTCTGATGTGTATTGTTTTGAAGTCTGCTTTATCTTTCTCCAGTAATCCTAAATTGATTCAATACATATTTTAAATGTTTTCTTTTCTTTTTAAATCAAGTTTTCAAGAACAATCTCTCTTGGTTTCTGTTAAATAATTCTTTTATTTGTGACCAAATTACAGTTCGTTGAAAATTATTTAAAAAGTGTGCACTTATTTAAAAACTATTGTGCTTGTGCTAGCTAAATTTTATTTATAAAAATTTAATACATGCAAAAAATGGATATTTCGGCTGTTTGAAATAAAATAAAAGAAAAATAATTTCTGCCTTCCTTTTCAATATCTGAGAATTTAATTGTATTAAATCAAATTGAAAAGATTGTTTTCTCACATTTATTTTAATAACTGGTTTATTTAAAATATTCTGTTTTAAAACTTGTGTATCTCAATATGAATATTAATATATTTCTTATAACACTAACTCATTCTTTTTTTCTTATTAGAAGGGCTTTATTTCTTTTTTATATTGGTAAATATATTCCACATGTAATTTTTTTTTATATAGCATTTCATTCTATTTAATATAAAAATTTCTAATTTTCTGTATAAAATTTTAATGCTATTATATTTCTATTTCTGACACAATTCAGAATCAATAAATTGTACATTATCTTTTAAATAGTGATTCATTAATGTTTCAGAGATTTGTTTGAAAAGCCCTTTTTGTATCACTTACTTCACAGTTTGAGATTATTTATATTTATTTCATAATTTTATTAGTATTTTATTCTTGTGACTTTCTTTAGACTAGTGAAGATGATGTGTCGCAATTTGATTCCAAGTTTACTAGCATAGCACCATGTGATAGTCCAGATGACTCGTTTGTCAGTAGCAGCAGTAATCAATTTCATGTGGGTATCAAATATTTTTCCTAGATAAACTTTTAATGTCACTTAAATTAGTTAACATAGTTATTTAATTCAATTATATATGTATACATACTAGTAAATCTTCTGTTTTAAAGCTGCTTTTCTTTTCTTTTTGTTTTTGTGAAATAAGTTTTTTTTAAATTATTTAACTTGAAGTAATGTAATATTTAGAAACTTAGATTAAGCTTATATATATATAAAATATTGTCTTAATTTGGAGTGATAGAAAAGTTTTAATGCTTTTTTTACAATGACTGCTATTTTAAATATAGATATATAGGAGTTATTTCCTTTTAAGATTCTTGCAAAAAGTCGGTTCATTTACTGTTTCACATTTATTTAATTGAATTTTAAGAATTTTGAACTCTTCATCTAATATTTAAAAACAGTGCAGCAGTCCACACCAAAAGTTCCATTCTCCCATGATTGTGACTCAAACCTAACCTGAGGGTAAGAGTTAAGGACAGGATACAAAACACTAACAAATAATCGCAAACACAAATCATCGACAACAGTTCGTTGAATTAATAGGCTGATTCAAGGTCCAGTTTAGTTTTATCTGACTAAATAATCAAAATACACTTATCTTTAATCCTCCTTGGAGTTGTTGGCTCACCAATGTGGAATATACAATGAATGGATAATGCCTATCACTATTAACAATTTGAATCCAATTGAAAATAAAAACTGATTGGGCAGTCTCACTATGCTAATTATTTTAATATCAGATAAACACTTTCAGGTTGGCAACCTTTTGAGTCAGAAGAGCCAAAAATTACAATTTACAAAAAATTTTCGTGCCAACAATCAATAGTACTTGCATAAATGAAGTTTTTTTTTATTAAAAAAAAAACTAATTTATTTATTCATAAGAAAATATCTGTTTATTCATATATAAGTAGTTTTTTTCACAACAAATTAGATAATATATATGTGGCATATTAGATAATTACTTGGCTCTCTTGGAAAGTCAGTTGAGTCGCACCTTCAGAGAAAGAAACATTATGTAGAATAATTTCTATTGGACATAGCTGCAAATACCATTTGGCCATTGATCCCTTGACACTCGTCATGGAGTGGAATTTGATGTTGGAGTCAGAAAATTTCTTGTGAGAGCCTTGTCCAATTTTTCTCATTCTTGATCCATGTAAGATCAAAAGTTGACTTCTCCCAAATTTTATGTGTGGTAATTGTCTTCTTCTGGATATTTTACTTGAGAAACCAAATGATCATTGGGCTCTCTTCAGAAAGTAATTTGATCCATTACTGAAAATTAGTTCGTAAATGGAGTTTTCCTGAACTTAATTCTAGTTTTTCTTTCTGTTTATTAGTATTTAGTGATTAATTACATTTAATGCACATTAAAGTTGTTAATACCTATCTGTATTAACTTAAATATGCATTAATCTGAGCAATTATATAAAATTTTTATTTTATTGATATTTTAACTTTAAATTATATTCAAAACATCAAGAGTGATTGCAATTATTTTACATGTTATTTTATTAAATATGTTAATTTGATACTTCTATACTATCTATACCTTATTTGATATAGTAAGATAAAAGTTCAAATTTTTGTTAAATCAAAATAGTTGTTGATAAATTCAGTATTTTACTTATTCTTGGAAGATGGTTTTTTTTTTTTTTTTTTTTTTTGATTGATTACATATTTACAAATATTTTGATAAGGATATTGTTATCTGTTATTTGTGTTAGAAATTTATTAGTTTCCTCTTTCTCTTGTTTTGTACTGGTTATTAAATCTTATGTATACATATATATTTTTTTAAAAGCCTCATGGAGGAAACATTTTTTGCAGATTTTCATTTTGTGGATTGTTTTGCATTATCACTGAAATTTTAAATGTAAACTTTTAACTTCCCTTCTGACATAATTTTCATGTATTAAAAATGACAGTCTATGTATATGATATAATAAAACAGAAATAGCAAATGCTTTTTAAAAATTTACAATTAGAAATTAAATCTCAATGCTTCCAAAACAAATCTAAAACATTAAGAAATATAATGTAGAGTTGCTATTCATTTGATCTTTTATCCCATCTTAAAGAAAATACACTTTCAGTTATCTTTCATTTCCATGACACTTTTTATTGTAAGAATCTATTTATTATACATCAGTATGCTTTGTAACCAAATTAGTCTGATCTAAAGATGTTTTTTCAAACTTATCAAATCTATTACTTTTATTTAAGGCTTTCTTTGTATAATGTTAAAGAATAGAACTCGAATCTGGAATATTTTCAGATCTGAAAGTACTCCAACTTTAATTATTGTATTATGGTATTGCTATCCTATAGAAAATAACATGTTTTCATACTAGCCATTTTTATCTGAACTGAATTTTTTTTTTTCTGATAAGAAAAAAAAAATATCTTTAGTTTTTATATTAAAAAATAAAAAAACATTAAACATTAAGAAAAAAAATATGAAAAA
>BMAV01022317.1:281270-302865 GCA_019973955.1 Trichonephila inaurata madagascariensis | reverse complement strand
TATATATATAAATATATATATATATATATATATATATATATTTTATTTATCCTATGTCTTAATGCTAAATGAGCTATTCCTTTACAAATTAAAACAAAAATGATCTATTTACTGAATATTTCCAAATTTTAAAAAACACTATATTATAAATTGATTTATGAATTATATTGCAAATTTTCATGAAAATTGAGTTAGTTTTTATTTGAAGTTATGCTCCACATTTAATTCAGGCTCTTATACATTTAATGAAGATAGCCTTAAATAATCGCAATAAAAACCTTCAAAAGACATTGTACAGAAGTCTTCTGTTAGGTAACCAGTTCCCTTCCCTACTCTAATAATTTGTATTCTTCTATTTATTCTGTAACTTTGTTTTAGGAAGAATCCTTACATCTGCTGATACATCTCAAAGATATTATCTTTAATGGAAAAACAGGCTTGTGTGATTTTAATTGTTGATAATTTATTCTTTAAATAACCAAAATGGTGCTGTGAAGTTGAGAGTAATGCCTTTCAGAATTTTTTATTTGTATAATGTTTTAAAATAGTGATAAATAATTGTATGGAGTATATAAACTAATTTTCACAGCTTTAAACGTTTTAAGTCAGTATTTTTATAAGAAATTAATATAATCAATGTCTTCATTTGTAGGGCTTTACATATGTAGCTCCATATTCTTTTGATGAATTTGTAAGAGATAATGCATTATCTCCAGTGAAATCTAGCTTCATTTCTAAAGGTCCATTTAGGTATGTTTCTTTGGAGATAAAAGTATTATATATTTGTACTTAAAAACACTGAGCAATATATTATTACATATTTAGAATTTTTATATTTTTGAAAGTTTTGTATTTTTAGTTGTATCACTCGAGGTAGAGGAGGGGGGGGTTAATTCTAGTATTACTGCATTTCCTGTATATCTATAATTACATACCAGTGGTTATTTTGACTGCTTATCCCAAAAAGAGTAAAATACACATTTTTTACTAATATGTAAAATTTAAGCTTTATAGTTACACAGCTACTTTGTTTAATACAGTCAATATGAAAATAATATATGAGCAATTTAATATAACAAAGAGCTAAGTTAGGCAAAAATTGTTCTAGTATTACTTACAATATTTAATTTGACTTTGTATACAGATTGATTCTTTTAATTTTACTTTGACTTTGTATGATTGATTTTTTTAAATTTTACCTGTACAAATTTCACTGTCATATTTTCTAAAGTTTTCACAAGCATTCAAAACTATAGAGCTTTTTCTGGCATTTATTCGATATTGTGTACATTTACGGGGAGAGATGTCAAAGCATTAATTCTTTGGCCAGGAAATGAAGGGTTTTGAAGAAAAATAAATATTTCAAAGCTCTTGGACCATATCTTAAATAAAATCCTGGTGCTGATGTTTTTATATTCAGTTGCCTCCTTATAAGTTAGTTATCTATGCATTTATAGTGGCCAAATCAAAAATATTAAAAAATACTTGAATTGGCCATCGTCCAACTGAAGACTTAAGTATTTTCTTGCTATCTGGTTGAAACATCAACCCTGTACGTAATCAAACTGCAAAAAATTACAACAGTGTTTTCTTTTCATTAGATGTAATTTCCAGTGCTGAGTATAGGGTATTAAAGAGCAGGATGTTTCTGTTCTTTTTCCATTGATAAGATGCAAGCAATATATTGTTGTGCTTAGCAATCTTACTAGAATAGAGCTTGCCTCTCATTTTCTTGGTAGATGGGGAATTTCTCTCTTTAAATGATTTATTGTTCCATCGCAACTTATTCTATTTATACTCATGAGTATTTGCGAAAAGTAAAAAAATGTCAAAAGTATAGATAAGAAATAAAAAAAAGTTGTTTTAAGTTAAAATAGATTTTTCCAGCCAAACGGACCGCTGCTGTAATTGTAGTACTAAGTTTGTAATTTATATTTCAAGAAAAGTTATTTCTGGAAGGAAAAATTTGGGCTTCAATAAAATATGGATTGCTTAATTCCTTGAAAAGGTTAAGTTTTTTTTAAAAAAAGGAGAACTAGATGTTTTAATGTGCAAGTAGTAGATAAAATAATATTTGAAATTAAAATAGTTTAGTAACATGGTGTTAGGATCAACATCGGGAGCATTATGGACATTAATAATTTGACATGACATAATAGTTAATTCCATTCCTCCTGTAAAATATCTCTGAATTCTGTTCATGAAGGTGGAAGAAATTGTCCTCTTGCGTGTCACTCAAGATATTCCCATAAAAATTCAGTAATGTTCAGAATGTCATGACTGAGGGCGCGCTGAAAGGAAACTTTCTTACTTCTTGTTGTCCATCAAATTAGTTTGCATGGTACTTTCCCTGTATAGATGGTGAAACATTTTCTGCCTAAAACAAGAGAAAACTATTTGAAAAAATTGTTTGTACCATTAGTAAGACACGGTTTTGGATTATGGTCAAATAAATGGGAATAGCTATTTTTGTTCTTCAGAATGATTATTGATCCTAAAAGATGTCAAGAAATAGCACCTATCACAAACAGAAATCTGCCTTGGTGCTTTATAGTTTAAACTAAATAGTATAGAGCAGGGGTACTCAACCTTTTTTCACGCCGGGCCGCAACATGAGGATTGATGGGAGAAAAAAACACTATAAAACCAGGGCAATATTAGACACTTAAAATGTGAAAAACTGATCAAAAATTAAATCTCATTTTTGGCTTTTAATACTTTATTAATCTCTATCAAACACACATAAAACTTTTTTTTTCGGTTTTATACATTTTTTACTGAGTTATGGGGTAGTTTCAGTCCCCTTTCATCCATGTGTGACCACAAGCTCCTTAGTTTACTTTCTACTGTCATACAAACAAAGCTGCCATGACATTTGATAATTTGATTTTTTTTCTTTTGACAAAGTATTTCTTATTTTTATTTCAAATATTAATTTATCATATGTAGAATGACAGCAAAGAGGAGTTTTGACTGAATTCCGGACTGAAATCAGTATTTGTTTATAATTAGAACTCGGTTTTACTCATAAAATAGTCACTACTCCATTTCAGTTCACTATTTCACTGTTATTCGTTATTATTAACCGTTGCATTTACAGATAGAAAAGGGAAAAAATCTTGCAATTTGTACCCATACAACATCGACAACAAAACTGGTAGATCTGATTGCTTGATTGATAGAATTTCTCACTACAGTTTTGATAAATTGTTCTTAAATAATTGAATTTTTTTTAAAGCAATGGGCCATTAGTGGGCCACTCAGAAGAGCCCAGTGGGCCACAGGTTGAGTATTGCTGATCTAGAGGGAATACTTTCTGTGAAGATGTCTTAAGCATTAACTCTTGCCATGAGTGGGGAAATAAAACTAATAAGTGATCCTAGACTATAGTGTTATTCAATCTTTGTATTATGACCCCTAGTTAGGTTGTAAAAATATACTTTAGGATGTGCTAGGTGAATGAAAAAATTATAAATAAATTTAATACAAATTTACAAACTGACTTTTTTGCAAAAAAAAAATGATTTTTATAAAATTTTAATACTATTGTAATAGAATAAAATTAAATCCTTCCTACTTTAATGCTCTGCATTTTTCAATGCATTCTGTTAGCATTAATATCAGATAATCTTAAAGTCGTATTTTGCGCCACAACAGTAAAAATCTAATTTATGAAGCTTTTAACAAAATTATTTACTTGAAATAGGATTTTCTCAATTGATATTTCAATCTGTTTGCTCAACTGAGGATTTATTCTTTAGCAAATAATCTGTTAATTGTTGTTGATGCGTATTCGTTAACTTTCTTTTAAGTCCGTAGCTTCCATGTTTTGAAGTAACATTATCTGCTTTTTGTTATTTTGAAATAATTTTAGACACAAATTCTAATGAGTTATTCTACCTTTCTGAAAATTACTTTAAAAGTAATTTTGCTCTATTCAAAGCTCTTATCTATAACTGTTCCACTGATAGCAGAACTCTTTTTTTCCTCCTGTTTGTGTATCAATATTAAATGCCATGTTATCATATTAAAAATTTTATTCTTCAGTTCCATTACTTTTCACCTTTTTATTATATTTAATCAAAAACACAAGGCAAAGACATTCAAGCATTCTTATGTGCGTCTTTTGAGTGGGTTTTTTTTAGCTAATATTTTTAATTGTTTTTGTACATAAGTGAATGAGAGAATATCAATGTGTTTGGATTACTTGAAATGTAATGCATTAAAATTTGAATTACATTTGTTTTGAATTAGATTATCCCACTGATTAAGACATATATTTTAGACATGTATTTCATTAATGTAAAGATGCATTGCAGTTTAGTAGTTAGTAAATGATTCAGGTATTTAATCATTTATGTCATCTGATTAAAGGCTTATTAACTCACTGACTTTATAGTAATATTGATGATTATTAAAATTTTCTTACTATGTAATGATATTTTGTTAAATAGAATTGTTATATCAGTTTAATTCTCTCTGTAATTGTTAACTACTCAGCCCAAGAAGAGCTTCGCCATGTTTCAATTTCGAGAATCCTCAAACATCACCTATGCAATATGAAGAATCAATGCCAGGTTTCTCAAATGTTTCTCATATGCCCAGATCTTCAGCAATACCTGTTCGTAATTACTCTGGCTTAAAGGTATAAACATTTTTTCAAATTTTTAGAAATGTTTTAATATTTAGTAATTATTATGTAATTTAGTAATATTTTATGAAATAAGTGAAAACGCATTACTCTTGACATACATATTTGAATCAATGAGATGATAGCTATAAATTTAGATAGTAAAAAAATATGTTCATATGTGTGAAATGTTGCATTGCATCTATGTGTTGCATAAGAGTTGTTGCATAATAAACTTTTTTTTTTTAATGCTCTCTTAGTCTTTTGACAGTATTGTAAGGAACAAATTCTTTTTTTTTTTTATTTAAAAATTACAAAATTGGACTTTAATTACCTATTATATAGGGTTCTAATGTAGGTTATTAATAAAAATTTGAAATTTTTAAGTGAACTTTGGTTTTTTCTTTAAATTTTAAGTATATGTTCGGTTGTGAGCTAAAATATTAATTTTGGTTAGGACTAATGGTCTTGCAAGTGTTTTAAGTACATAACTCCTTATTTATAAAGTTAATATAATGGAATGAAAAGTTTCTTAATTTATAAAAGTATCATAAATAATTAGATTTCTGATTATCTCAAATCTTTTTTTGTGTACTTTTGCTTTTAAATTTCAAGAATGTGTAATAAGTGGATTTATTTGATTATATTTTTCAGACATGACCTTTCAGAATTTAGACAAGAGTTTTTTAGAAATAAGGTAAGCTTTCCAATTTCATGCTAATTGAATCTTGAATTTTTTTTAAATTTGTATGTTCCCCATTGAAGAAAGGTTTTTAATGTAGGGCTGTATTTTTATAAGAAAACAAAATTTCAAATATTTTCATAGATTCATACAGTTTGTATGTACTTTTCATTTCTCTTGACTGAAGTACTTTTAACTTGTCCATCAAATCTTTCAATAAAGTATTATCCAGTTAAAATCCTCTAGTGAAATCACTTTCTTGTTTGCAAATAAGAAATTTTGATGTATTCATCATAATCCACTCCCTCATTTTCAAAATGTTTTAATGTATTTGAACATTACTAGAACATATACCTGTGAACATTAACTATTCTTTTTTTTTGGGGGGGGGGGGAGGGGTAAAAATATATATATATATATATATATATATATTATTTACAGTGCTATAATTTCTTCCTTTACACTTGAAATCTGTATTAATCATTTATTACTTTTTTTTTAAAAAAAAAATTGGCTTTTATAACTTATTACTCAACGTCTTTATACATAGAGTATGATCCATCATTATGTGGTAGTTAGTGCCCATAATTACTGAATTGCAAATTAAGTTAACTTCAAATTACTACAAATTAATTCAGTATTTATGTATAAAAAGAGCAATAACATAAGCTTTAACATTGATAATGAATTTCGTGTGATTTTCATTTTGTCATCAAAGAAAAATAAAATAATGCCTTTATACTTTGTTATTTAAAGGGACAAGGTACGATTTATGCAAAAAATTTTAATTTCAGGATTTTCAAAAAAATTTTGGTTGCCTCCTATGTGTGTATACTATGTAAAACAGGTTTGGTGCTCAAAATTCCATAGAAAGCTAGCTGTTTAATTTTTTTAAGGAAAAAGCTTAAAATTTGTAAAATGATTTTAAAATGCTACTCCTCCTACAAAAATGTACATACACGCATGAAATTTGATTTACAAGTACATCAAATGATATGTAACAAAAGTTGGTTTGGGTTTTGCAATAACATGCTTGGTATTCGTACAATACTTCTTTTTATGAATGCTTACTGAAAATTCCTTAAAAAATGTGTGAATTCTGAGTTCAATTATTTTTTAAAAAATAAGTATTGTTTTGATTCAAAAATGCATACCAACTTTTGTTGCATGTACTATTAGCAATAGATAAAAAAAAATTCAAAGCCTTAGGCTCAATAGAAAAAAAAGCCTTGCCATTTTAAATGAAGACAAACTAGTTATCTTTCGGAGATTAGTAGGTTTAAAGCAGAGGTTCCCAAACTTGTTTGTCTCATAGACCCCTTGCCATGTTTTTCTGTTTGGGATAGACCCCTACTTAATTAATATTGAATTTTTGAAAATATTGTCAACTTAAATGTCTTTTGACAGCTACTACTACTATTTTAAAAGAATTAAAATTCTAACTGATGAAGTATAGTGTTTAAAATTTAAGTAGCAATGTTAATTAATTAAATTAAAAGTTAATTAATATGCAAAATAACTGTTGAATAAAATAAACAACAAACAAATAATTGTAATGGGACGGTTAAATATGGCGCTACAATAACAAATTTTCAACATTTGGTATCAATCTTGTCAGGTTAAATCTCCTGTGTTAGCATAGTGACCAATTTTTCCTTTCTTTCTTGTTTTGTTTTGGAGATTGGCAACCAAGCTGAACTCCTTTTCACTAGGAAGAGCAATTAAAAACATCCTCATAATATTCCATAATTTGGGACAAATAACAGGTTTGCCTTTTTAAAGCCAAAATTACTGACATCCAGTTCTAAACTTTTAAGATCTTCATTAGTGCATATTACGATCAGTTCCTACTGTCATGTGACTTTTTTTTTCTTTTCCAAATGTGACGATATAAATTCATTGCCTACTGTGGTATTACCATAGTCAAAACATTCTCAAACTTGGCTTCAAAATCTGAATAAAAGGCAGTTTAGTGTTGAACATAGGTTAAAACGTCCTGACAGATTGGCTGTTACAAATTGAGAAAATTCGGGACCTCCAGTATTATACTTTTAACTCCGGGAAAAAAACGCTGAAATCGTTCTTGATTTTAAAAAAAATTATGTTGTCATTTTGTAAGTGCAAATTAACCTCATTAAATTTAGTAAATAAATCTGTTCAATAAGAAAAATTTGGTTTCCACTTCATTAAATTTAAAATTAAATTCACATCTAGTTTCATGAAACCACTGTCATTGACCCCCACTTACACGTCATGGACCCCCAAATTATTTTTTTGCTGATGTAGACCCCTTGCAGGTCATCATAGACCCCTGGAGGTCTATATAGACCACTTTGGGAATCACTGATTTAAAGTTTTGATTTGCCAGTGGAATGTGAATAAAAACGAACGTAAAAGTTATCATAGCTCTGCGTTTTTTTAACTTAGAGCTTTCAAATTTTGTGAGTTTGTAGAAAAAATAATTTACACTAAAAAAATTAAATTTGATTTTTCGACCGATTTTTTTTTTGTTTTGTCAATTGAATCGCACTGTGTCTGCTTAAAGAAAATTGAACATACTGTTTTTTTATTAACCAATCCTATATAGGTTATTTTTACTGGCATTTTGTTTCTTAATCTCTCATGTGGCAGATATTATTTTTTGTGCCTGAATCCAAGATTCTTGTCACTATATGCAACTTAGTAATAGTATATTCTTAATGCCTTAGAATGTGTGATTGGAGTCTGGTGCATCTTCCTCATTGTCTCACATACCTTCTCGCCTAGAATATCTTTAAAAATATCTACCGCTATTCTTTATCTAACCATTCCTTTTTCACTATCAATGTTATCAATGCATTGACAAACATAATCCCCATCCCCCCCCCCCCCCAATCTTTATTTGCTAAAAATTAACATTGTTTTTTCTTTTCCTTTTTTTCCAGAATTTGTACCATATCAGATGTTTCCATATTGGAAATCACCCTGTTCCTTTCATAACTAAAGTATCAACTTTCATATTTCCCAAGTGGAAGAATATGCTATTTTTACTGATGTATTCCATAAACTAAAAACACATATGACCAGCAAGCAATTCTTAAAAAGTATAATTTTTTGTTTATGTATTGTAATTCATAAAACATGACTGAAAATGGATGTATTCTGATGACTGTTCTTGTATTGAAAGAAATAATTGTTAGCAAGATCTTTTAAATGAAGTTTAACATCTCGTTAAATTTGGGCATTATTTATTGATTTAATGGATCTTTTAAATGTGTGTGTGTGGGTTTTTTTTGGTGATGTTTAATTATGCTTATTTATACATAATGGAAAAGTTTTGCTAACTAATAATTTAATTAATTCAGCATACTATACAATTCATGTGTAATATATCATATATTCGTACATCAAAATATCCAATTCATATAATATTAATTTGTCGTTACTTAAAAATGATGTAATCTTACTGTACATTTTGACTGGAGCTATTGCCCTTGAAGATCTTGAAATTATACAGTTATATCTTCCTTTCATTAGATTTAGTTATTGAATAGTTTGTTGACTGTGTAAAACACACACACACACACAATATTTTTTTCTTTTACTATGTGGAGTATACCATTTTATTCATTTTTAATATAATGTATGTTTTTAAATTTTGAAGGGGGAAAAAATCACCAAATGTAATATTTGGGTCTAGTAGTTTTTTTCTTATATAGTGATTATTTTAAGGAATTCATAATTTTGGACTTTGTTTTTGATATTAAAAATATTGATTTGGTTGTAACATTGTATTTTTTTAAAATGTTTGATTTCTATTATGATTATTATTTCTATTTTAATGATTTATTTTGTAGTTTTATTTACTTTCATTTTTTGGAGTATTTCCTCTCCCCCCCCCCCTCCCTCCTCACCCTTCATTTTCTTAGAGTTGAATAAATTTGACCTTAACCTCTTTGTGATGGAGATATTGTATATACATTCTCCATGAACATATCTCTCAGCCAAGTGTGTCATATGGAACTCTTTAGATATATTTAATTGAGTTATTTTCCCCACCAGTAGATGTAGTCTGATGTCTGTGATAGTGGAATATTTCAAAACTGAATAATATTAACCTTTATTTCATTGCAGTATTTTTTTTTTTACTATTTTGGCATTTATTTTAAAATGAAGTGGGAATCATCCAGGTGATAAATATTGTAAATAAAGGAACTTTCGCTTTAGATTAAACACATGCATATGTTCTTGATGATTCTTAATTCTTTTAATTTTTTTCACTAGTATGTAAAGTCTTAAGGTTTTATTCATACTACCTGTACTATTTCAGAAAGCCCAACTTAATTTATCAGAAGATTAATATCCTTGCATATTATAATCTAAGGCTTATGTGATGATCTGTTCACCCAAAATTAGGATGCTGTGACTGTTTTTTAATGATCCCCCTAAAATTAGACTGAGTGGCATAAAACCCTTGCCCTGTAGGATGATTCCTTTCGCTTCTGTCTTGTCTTTCGGAGATTGTTGTGAGCAAAAATGCCCCATCACAAAAGGGTTAATGATATAAATCAATTTATAGCTATTATCTAAAATAAATGCTAATGAACTGCATTATGTCCTTGAATCTCAATTTTCATTAAACATTTGTGTTTGTGTAATGGCATTTAACTTTTTATAAGTTTTCAGTTTCTGTGAAGAAAATAATTATTACTGTGTTTTATGTGAAGTAAACCATTATAACAATTTAAAGGCTTTAATTGTGAAATAGCACCATAAATCTAATGTTAATGATTTCTACCTCAAGAATTACCTTTTGATTACATAATTTTTTTGAGTTTCACGTTTCAAAGTTACTTGTGCAGTAAAAGGAATGAAATTATTTTTAAAAAAAATAATTACCAAATTTAAAAATTATGAAGAATTAAGAATTGTTTTTACCTTTAGTTTTAAAGCTTAATTTTACAGTGAAGGAATTGTTATGAATTCAATGCCTTAAAGACATGTACTTTAATTTTATACTTGGTGCTATATAAACATGGTCTAAGTCATTTGTACACCTAGTAGTTAATATATATGATTGATGTCGTATGTGGAAACTCGCTATGTACTTGTATAATGAATATTATTTATTTTTTGAAGTTATAATGAACATTTTTAAAATATACTTTTATTCTTTATTATATTTTGTACAATATATCCCATATAATGTATAAATAAGCTTAAATCATGTAATTTTTTAATTGAAAAATTAATCCAATCATAGAAAATTAGAGTTCTGATTGTTCATTTTCATTTGTGTTTGAAAATACTGATGGGTTTTTTTTGTACAATGTATTTTACGAAGTGATATTGATAGTGCTTTTTGGATTGTTTTTACATATTTAGTGATATATAAAAAACAGTATTATATTAAAACTGTTTCATAGATGTAAATATGCATTTATTACTGGAATATTTAAATGGAATTAAATATACAAGCATCTGTCACGTTTAATGAAGTATATAAAAATATAAGTGTCACACAGAGTGAGATATGAATGTAAATGCATAGCCATTCTGGGAAGACAAATATATCATAATATGCCTTAAAAAACTGATGCATAATTTAATTTATAGTGTAGCTGAGAATTTGTCTAATATTCTGTGATGATTTTTGTGATGTATATTGATAATTGAGGTTGGGAACTATTCTGTGTGTTTAGTAGCATCTGCTCTGTTCAATAAAGTTTTGTTTGAAGAATTGAGATATATTGAAAATTACATGTACTTGAAAATAATTATATATATTTGAATTTGTGTTACATTAAATTGTTTTGAATGTATACCAGGATGAGGTGTTGAATTATATCTGTTCAAAAAGTAGTTTTGTGTACTGTTGATTCCCAAGATATTCCTAAATATTTTAAACTTTTAATAATTATGTTGTGATCATTTTCATGGGAATTACTTTTATTTAACATTGATGGTTTTTATCTTACTTTTCTTTTACTTTTGATATTTTTAAATGTATTTCATGTTTATTTTGACATTTTTATTTGTGTGTGAATTTTTTTCTTGTATGTAATATGTGGGAGAAGAAAAGATAATTTGCTTTAAAATTTTCTGGCACTTTTGACTGAATGCTCTGACAGCCTTTTTAAAGTGATGTTATAAATGTGTCAGGTTTTTTTACCATCTTTACTCTTGTGTTAAGTGTTAATAGCTTCTGAGCTAAAATTTCAAATTCTCTTGATTGATTTTTCATGATATTGATTGTTTTTCCAAATGGGGGAAGCTTTGTACTTTTTGAAAAAGAGGCTTTATACAACCTGTTCATGAATTTAGGTATTTTCAGAAAATTGAGTCAAAACTATGCAGATCTTGGAAGTGTCTCATTTTTCTGTTTCTTTTTCTGCTTCATGTAATTAGGCAGAAACTCATTATATAGATGTAAATTTTAAAAATATTTTATTTATTTATTTTTGTGCAAAATTTAAATCTGCCTACTTGTACATTTTTGAAATAGCATCTTTTTTATTTCATAAAACATGCATATAATGTTGTGTACTAAATTTCTATAACTGATCAGTGGAAAATAATAGATATTATTCAATATATCAAATTAAAATTAGCAAAAATACATATGTCAACTGTGACATGAATGTTGTATTTTCACAATAACTATTTATTTAAGGTGATATCCTGCCCAATTGAAGAATATGTGAGAATAGTATTATCAAGAAAGATTGCAGTTTTTTTTAGAGTTTTTGTTAAAAGCTAAAAAATTAAAACTTAGCTTTTGTTTAGGATCTTGTAATTACTTATGTTGTAGTTAAGAGGTTTATTTCTTCTCCCTATTTATATGTATTATTTAAAAAATAATTTGCTTTAGTTCCTTAAGATTTTTATTTAAATTTACTGTTGTAATTTTAAAAAAATCTTTGTGCCAATTGAACAGTGTTTTTAAAGTTTGTGTGTACTGTTTGTAAAACTAATGTAATTGGAATATATTAATAAATAAATGTTTCTTGTGTCACAAAATTCTCTTGTGTTTCTTCAAAATTGATTTAGTTCTGTGTTTCACTATTTCACTTAATTCTTAATAAATTTTGCTGGGTGTATATTGACAATGGACTGCTATACGTGAAAAAACATGAGTATTTTTTGTATGAATTATTTTGTTCCTTTTTTAAAAAATTAATGATTCTACAGGTTGATACAAAAATAATGCCCAATTTCAGAGCATCATAAATTTTTTACATGCAATTTTCAATGTACTTTTCATTGGCATATTATACTTTATGTAAACATTTAGGGCAAGCCAAAAGAGCTTTTTCGACCATTTGGAGGCAAATTTTCCAATTTCCCCTACACGTAAATATCCACCGCCGTAGAATCTACCACCAACTCTCGGGGAACGTATTAGGTCTACAAATGGTGAATACCATTCTGCAGCCCCATTGAAAATAAAATTCCCTTAATTAAAATTTTAAATTGGAGTTCACTAGCTCCAAAATTAAACAATAAAATTATATCTTATCAAATTGTTTGAAAAAGTCAAAAAATGAAATTTTTATCTGTATTAATAACATGTTTATTCGTGAAAATATTTAAACTGCTTTTAAAATTGAAGGAAAAAATGTATTTTTACTCTCCAGACAAAAATATTTTGGCGAAACAGAAAATTGATATTTAACTAGTAAATTATTATTTAAAACTTTTAAAAAGTATTGGGGAAAATTAAAAGATTTAGCACTAAGATCTTTTCATTAAACGTGGTTACTCCAGCGAATCCTTACACTTTAGTTACTCAAAGATAATACAAGCTTTTTTCCCCATGAGCACAAAATTCATTCGCAATCCAAAACAGTATCCAATGACAAGGTAAAGCTAGGTTGACATATTTAAAACGTCAGCTTCCTAAGAAAGGACGGTGTCTAAAGACAAGGTATAGAGATGCAATAAAAATGAGAGCTTCCTAACCGAGGACGGTGTCCAAAGGCAGGTTAAAGTTATATGGATACAATAAAAATGTAAGCTTCCTAACCGAGGACGGTGTCCAAAGACAGGGTAAAGGTATATGGATACAATAAAAACATGAGCTTCCTAATTTGGGTACGGTTTCTGAAAACAGAATAATGCTATGGAAAAATATAAAAACGTCAGATTCCATCGTTTCCAAGAACCATCGATTAAATTACTAAGAAAAAAGGTTACAAACACTATAAAATCATAGCTCTCTAATATAGTAATTATATCGTTACATTAGTCAGGTTTATCTTTTTTAGTTGAAGTTAAACTTAGTTTACTTAAAGTTTTCATTATTAGAGAGTAATTTTTTCGAATACCGAATAAGACGTCATTTCTTGATGACCATCTATCTAGTAGGGCATACTTTTTTAAGGGCTATTTTATATTTTTCGGAAGAATCGTTAATTAACATTGCCCAGCGTGTTGTGCTATTGCCAAAAAAAAGTAATCGAAAAATTGTGACTCTTTGGGAATGTGTTTTGTAGCATCATTTAAAATCAAATTTAATGAATGTGCTGCACAATGAACATAATTGGCATTTGGTGCATGCTCTTTTATAAGGGTTTGTAACCCTCCATATACTCCCGACATAACATTTGCCCCATTATAACCCTGTCCCCTACATTTAGACAAATCAATTCCATATTTTTTTATTGCATTTAAAATTTCAGTTTTAATCCATTGGACAGTGCAATCGGCTACTGTGACATAAATCCCACAAAGGACTCGCAGATTTTAACTTCATTATGCACATCATCCTTTTCTTTTATCTTGTCGTTACTGATGCCACCTGATCGGCAAATGCCAGATCGAGGCCCACGAAATTCATCATGGGAAAGGGTTAAGTGACACCTGTCGTTAGCCATAACTTTGAGCACCTTACAGGTGACAGTACAATTTGGCTCGTTTCCACCCCAATTTTGAGGGAGGACACCTGGGGGTGATCAGGGGCCTCCTACCTCTTCCACCAACCACACGAGAGGACTTGCGGCTCGACAGCTATTTAGAGTACCGTATTTTCCTGTATATAATCCGCGGATTATGTGTTAAAAAAGTTTCAAATTTCGTTGTGCGTATTATACGCCGCCGCGGATTATCTGAGAAAAAACATTCTAGATCAGAAAAGCTAACAATAAAGTTTTGAAAGAAATGCCGTTTATGTTTTATAAAATAAATAATAGATGGCGCTTTCATGACGGCTGACGTAATTCAACCATAACTAGTTTTTGTCCAATTACATTCAAGAAGGAATTCGGTTCCTCGGAAGGAAAAAACAGTTACTAGTCGCTGGCGCCATTTCCAATTTTCTCTTGAATAGAGCTATTACGTCCTTTGAAAGTTTTCATCATGTTGAAGCGAAAGCGTGTAAATTACACTGCAAACTTCAAGTTTAAAGCTATAGAGAAGACTACCGAAGTCGGGAAGCTGCAAGGTTTTACAACGTTGACGAATCGAATATTCGTTTGCGGAGAAAAAACAAGACCCAACTTCGAAAATTGAGATCGACGTTAAAGAGCCAAACATCGTGGAAAACCCCACTGGCCAGAATTAGAGGAAGAAATAAATAAATGGATTTTAAAAGAAAGAGACAATGGGAAAGCAGTATCGATCTTAATTATTTTGCTGTTAACTTGCTAAATTAAAAAAAAGAAAGATTTTTTCCGCGTGCAAAATGTTTTGTTTAACAACTCAAAACATAGATGGCAGTAGCAAAGAATATTTTTGTTTTATTGAGATTATCGTAAAAAATATTATCATACATGTTTAAAAAGACGTTTCATAATAAATTTTGTTTTCTGTACAATTTCTTACTTCTGTTTTTAATTATATTGTGTATTTCTTATTTTATGTGACACTCATTATCGGTAGTTTATATTTTGGATTATTCGCCGTAAAAACTGCCGCGGATTATACGGCGCTGCGGATTATACAATGTTTTTTTTTTACTCTGAAAAAAAGGCTTTGCGGATAATACGCCGCTGCGGATTATATACAGGAAAATACGGTACCCCAATGCCGCAAAGGCACTATACATTTACAAACATCCATGTCTTCTCCGGGATTCGAACTCAGTCCCTACGGCATCGCAAACCACTATACCGGTTGGGCGACTTTCTTTTATTTTAATATATCGAAACACACACACAACAGAAAATTGATCAGTTTTTGAAGGATCTTGTGTAGTATCCATAATAATTTACATAATATTTTCTCTATCTTTGGTTCCACGCAAATTATTTCATTTTGAATTGTGGGACTTAAATAATTTTACCCCTTTGGCTTCACGAGAAGTTCCTTTAAAACAGGATCATAATTAGATAGCAAGTGTACAATTGATATGAAATTTCCGGATTTGGAATCGTGGCCTCTTAAAGGTAAATTGCAAGCCTCTAATGTAATAGCAACATTAATTATTCGATGCAATACATTTCGCCAAAAAGTAAATTTACTATTGATTTCTCTATCTAACTGAATGTCAATTGTATTTCCTTGAAGCCAATTATTATAAGACAGAACCGAATTAATAGGCTGAAGTGAATTTTCATGATCAGTAATAGTTTGTATAAAATTGCTTCTAACAGAAACACCATTCACCCATGCTGAGGAATACAATTTGCATTGACGATCTGCTAACAAACAACAGAAGTGGCAATATGGTTTGCTTAAAATAACTGAATAACACAACCATGGTCTTAATATTTTTATACCGGCCTTGTTCAAATATGAATAATGAAAATGTGCAAAGCATCAGTTTGATACTGGATCCTTTGGAAATGGTCCTTTAGGCTTAAATGGGCCCAGTTTGAAAATTATTTTTCTTTCGGATTCTGTAAAGATATCACCAAAATTACCTCTATCTGAAGAAGATATATTAATTGATTCTTCACATTCCTTATAGAATATTTGTTTCATTCTACTTCTGTAGACTCTGATGGACCATGTGCTTCAGAAGATTCTAAAAATATAATAAAATATTAAATTGCTTTATACTCTTGAGTCATCAGCCAACCTACAAAAAAAATCATTCGAGTCCTATTAAATCTCTCTAATTGTTTCTCATTAAAATTAAGATATTGTGAGAAATTAAATATATATAAGTCTCGATAAATATTCATATTTTCAATGCGAATGTTCTAATATGCACAAATATTGTAATTAATACATTTTTATTCTTAAATTATTTTTTTCTGTTATTTGTTAACTGACATAGTAAGTTGATTCGAACACAATTGCTAAACGTAGCAAATACACATAACTCAAGTGTCTTTCATGCAGATTCTATATATTGTGAAACATTGTTATATGTAACATGAATGCTCTTATTCATTCATGAATATTCTTACATATAACATGACTTTATATATTACAATATATAAAAATATTACAAATTACACTATTTTGTCTGAAGGCTACACAGTACTCTTTTTCAAAAAACTTTTTGAAGGCAGTAATATTAAAAGTAATTTATGGTTTATTTTTTCAGATTATAATATTAAATTGATTCTCAAAATAAGAAGTCAGTTTGTCAAGCCATTGTTTTAAAAACATAATGTTATGAAGTTTTTTAATCTTTTATAAAGTACTTAATTCTTAAATTTATTTATTTTAAGTGGTTTTTTTTTTTCTTAAATTATTAGAAACAAAAGTTAGTGTGTAATTCAAAATTGGTTTCCTTGTTGGATTTCAATAATTATTTTTACATCTTAACCTGAAAAAAAAAACGCGAAAAATTTAAATACATTAACTTTAATATTTAAAAAAAAAATAACTAGAGCTCTTTCAGATCTAATTCCATCTACTAACTTCTATAAAAACTTTTACATCGCTTTTTCCATATGCTAACTTTTAAGGCTGTCTTCGGTTAATATTAAAGAACAGGACCAGAATTTTAAACATTTTTTCAGATATAAAAGAAATGAAACATTAATATGATATTCTGGTTTCACTATCCTTTAGAGAGCAGAATTTTTTATCATACCTCCCGTGTTTAACTGAATTTATTCATTTTTTCTGGTATAAAATGTGTTTTGCGTTTTTTCTCCTATACCGTAATGTTAAATGGGCTGTGCCTTCACGTATTATAACAAAAAAGAAAGTATTCGTGGAATATTTTGGCATTTTTAAAAACACAATATTGTTAACAGAGGTATAAGTTATAATATTGCAAATTTCCATAGAAATTGAGGCATTTTTTCTGTCTGAAAATGTGCTTCGCGTTTAGTTCAAGCTCTCGTACTCTCACTGAAGACAGCCTTAAAGGAAAGTATCCACAAAAGTTTCAAGGTTCTATCTTGAACAGAAAAAAAAAAAAAAAGATAAAAGGGAATGGAAAACACTTTTTCAAAAAAATTATTTTATATTTTATAAAGACAAAACTAATAATACCTGCAAGGCTCTAATTTTTTTAAACGTGTTTCTTTTTAACTTATATAAAAAAAGTTTTGAAAAAATACAACCAAAACGGCTATATAAATAAAAAAAAAAAAAAAAAAAAAGGTTCCCTGATTAAAGAAAAATGAAAACTGCAACATATTTCTGAAAAGGCAGTCCATTTTCTCAAAACGCTTTTATAAATTGAGAACCTTTATTGGATTTCAGCATTGCAGGTATGATAGGTCTTGAAACTGGAGATAGCTATTTCTACTTATCTCAAGTACTAACAAATGCTTTATCTACACAAGTAGAGGTGAATACTTTATTATTTCAAATATTATCATATATTGTCCTATGCTAAAACAATATGTATGCGCTCTTGATTTTATTTTAATTACTGAAATGTATAAATTTAAGATTCTTGAGATAAATGTATGCAATTTTTAAAATACGCTCTTAATTTCAGAAACATGGCTTGAAAGAACTTGGAATATACCTTTTTTACCTTACAAATATGCTACCTATTTTGCGAGTTTTTACACGGTGCTTCATGTAACGTTTCAACCATGTAAGACTAAAGTCGGATTAATAATAAACTCTATTATACAGTGTAAGCACACAAATAATGAAAAAAAAAAAAAAAAAATCTTACCTTACAATTCAAATAAGTCATACTTGTTTATTGTTGAAAAAAAGATGATATTTTCGGACATTTCTTACAAAAGTTTTCTTGGAGTTTTTTAATTTTTCGTTTTAAAGCGTCACTAGAGTATACTCTATTTTCGCTCATAGTTTGAACGTAGTTTCATAATGAAAGAAATAGAATTAACAGAGTCAAATGAAAAGCAGAATTTAAACCTCTCATATATCAGCAGGCGGTTAGAATGACTTGTTCTAGAAAGCATTGTATTTTGTTCAAAGAATTCCGCACCATGGGCTAGCTATTATATGGGACAATTAAATGGCAACTGGGAGAGTGACAAAACCCCTAGCCTTACCTTTTCTCAGAAGGAAAAACAGCTTTCAAACTCTTGCTGAACATGAATGCACATTCGGTTTTTTGGACGTTATACAAATAAAAAAGAGCCGATATAAACAAAATCTATTATTCATTTTCATTGCACTCTAGACAAACTTCCGAATAAGTGCTAAGCCTACGTGTAACTTTTATATCTACAGTAAATCAATCAACAAACGAAGGGATATTGTCATTTACAAGCAACCAACATTCTTTTCCATTCTAAACGTTATCTGCACTTTACTTCAACCGATCTTTTCGACTAGGACTTTAAATAGGAATTTTTCTGTTGCCTCTCCAAGTCTATACCACTCCTTGTTTTCTGATTATTTTGAGTAAAACGACATTTGCTTTCAAGGATTTCTTATTGTGGGAACAAAGATGTGTAAAGTTGATGAAAAAATTTTAACCGTTTGAAACCAGTTATAGACGATTTTTTTAAGAGTAAAAATAAACTATGTTAATAAGACTAATGATAACATTTTACGACTTTGTGCTTACACGTGTTGGGGCCCATGTAGCTTGGGGGCTCTGTATCTTTGAAATGGTGGTAGCTACGACCCTGCTCCCATAGTACTTCTTAAATAATTTTTAACACATTTTAAAAATGAGAAAGATCTCTCACCTGATGCATTCAATACCGATATTGTTAAAAATATTTTCAAAAGTATCTCAACTTCAGGGAAAGTATCTTTACATTAGGATTTATGTTGTAACTCTTGTAGTGGTAATACATTTCTAGTGGGGTCTTCATTGTATTTTTGCTTTCTTTTCAAAGCAATAAAAACTGATCCATATCGTCAAAATTAAAAGATTCAAAATCGTTTTTGTAAGTTTCCATGTGTGTGTGTGTAACTTTCTTAATTTCAGGTAATAATCTTTGGTCAAAAAATACAACAAAGTGTTCTGTAACAGTTTCATAAATCTCAGCTCTTCGGGATAGTTCTGCTCTCACCCTATTGTATATGGCATAAAATGAATTAATTATAAAATTTTCCCTTCTTTCGAAAATTCATGACCAACTTCTTTACTTTCACAGCAAATATTTTTTCTCTTTTGCTGCCTGTTAGCTTGTCCAGTTTCCTCTTCAAACGAGAGCGCTGATAAATAAGCTGCTCCTTGTTACATTTTTCCAAATTCATTTCTGAAATTTTGGATACAATTTTCTAGAGATTTTAGCAGACTATATCCTTTTAATAATTCACATTCAACTTATTACAAATTATCAACTTATTATTCTCTGGAGTATGGTATTTTAAATCATGGTCATTATGGAAGTATCCTATTTGTCCATCTGTTTCAAAAGGGAAGTTGTCTCCAGTAATGTAGTCTTTTTTTTTTCCTCTTTCGTATCACAGATTTTAGCCAGGGATTTTATTAATCTTTCCATGATACGTATCAGGGATTTTATTAACCTTTATATTGCTATTCAGCGCTAAATTCAACTAGATATATCTTTTCTATCATAGAACTTCCTTTTGTTTCATCTTCCATCATAAGTAAAACACACTGATAGAAATAAAAATCCCATCACCACACAATAAGAAGTTGAGTTATATCAATGAAATTCGGCAGGTGTATCTTTCACCTGAAAAATAACTTTGATTCAAGTTTCACGTTAGGCACATAAGTATGGGGCTAAATTGTGCCACTTTGAAGATGGGAATCAAGTGTACTTTAAGTATACGCTATAAAGTTCGTGAGTGTTATTTATGGTTGATATTTGACGTAGTAAGTTGATGTTATTCCAGAATGAATTTAAGAAGAAGCCATTACCTATTGCTCGCTGAGTTTGAACTAGATAGTATAACAGGGCTAAAAAAAAAAGGTGGATTTTCTTTCTATACATTTCAAAAAGACTTGGTAGGAATGTATCCACTGTGCACGATGTTTAGCAGCAGTGGTAACGGGAAGGCACTATATACCTCAAGAAAATTATGGTCCAATCACGCACAGGTCACCACTGACAGAGAAGACTCCAGTATTCACCACATTGCTGGGGAACATCGTATTACATTAATGGCAGAAATTAGTGTTTTTTCGGCACCAGAGTGACGCAGTGAACTGTAACAAATCAATTGTTTGAGAAATAGAACCCAGCTAGACACCCTGTAGCGGTCATACCATTGACTCCAAATCACTGACATCTGCAACTTCAATGATGCTACTCAAGAGATCTTTGGAGGGTGGAGTGGTGTGTTGTGTTCGCCGATCAAAGCTGTTTCTGTCTTGGTGCCAGTGATAGCTGTACATTGATTAGAAGAAAGCCAGTTCAGCACCTACAAACAACCTTTCTGCAGTCTAGACACACTGGACCTACACCTAGAGTTATAGTCTGGCGCAAGCAATTTTCTTGATTGCAGGAGCACTCTCGAGGTTATATAATTCACTCAACCTGAATGCAAACTTCTTCATAAGTCTGGTGATTCAAACTGTTGCACTGCCATCAGAGCCGGCTCTAGCAGTTTTGCTGCCCCGGAAAAAATGGAAAAAGCCCCCCCCCCCCCCTTTCTCTCTCTCTATACATATATATACATACACTAGCTGTACCCTGCCACACGTTGCTGTGGCTCAGTCTTGTTAAAAGAAAGCACATGTTTTCAGAATGTTAAAACTTTTGCATTGCAGGTATGATCTTTAATAATAATAAAAAAAAAACATAAATATATATATATATGCAAAACTTCCCTTAGATCAGTGTTTCTCAAACTTTCAATACTGGCGCCCCCCTTTTCAGTCACACAATTTTTATCGCGCCCCCCTTATACATTAATAAATTACTGAATGCAATAATAATGCCCTTTGACGCTAAAGCTACAATACACGATCTTAATTATAAACCGTACAAATTAATAACATAAGTATTAAATTTTGTATATGTTACTTTTAAGCAAAAAAAAAA
>BMAV01022317.1:226090-265756 GCA_019973955.1 Trichonephila inaurata madagascariensis | reverse complement strand
CCGGACCCCTGCCTTGTGTACGCCACTTTATATATATATATATAATCTATAAGCTATTAGAGCTTGTAAGGATAAAAGTATTATTTAATGTAGATAAAATTCTCAATTTCGTATTTAAAGCAATAACTTGAATAACAATTAACTCTGAATAATTTAGATATAGAAAATTTTAATCTGAAAGAGTAAAAAAAAAACTTTTTCACATAAGGTTTTAGGTACATTATTATAGAAAAACAATTTTATGAATAAATTAGAAAAATAACGAGGGAAAAAAGTAATTATCAGCTCTGTCATTAATAAAAAAATAAATTTTTTTATTCTGAAGTTCAGAATATAATATTAAATAAAATAATTTTTTATTTTTGGTGTTACAAAAATTTATATAGTAATATATAATGGAGTGTATAAATCCATTGTACGTTATTGTTTTTTATTATTGAAATACTATGAAGAGCCAATTTCATAAGAAATCAAGAAAAAATTCTTCCTTGTACTAGATATCACTTTTTATATTGAAAATTATTTTTATTACAAATATAAAAAAATTTCCTTACAACTATCATAAAACAACACGCAAAGTTTTTGAAATACGATATGTTAATCAATCTTTAGTCATAACATTCCAGTAATTCAAAATCCTAGGTCAACGCTCGAAAGAGCCACCCAATCTGGTCATCCCCCCCCCTTCCAACGACTATTTTTAGAAAGTAACGGGGAGTAAGACATGCAATGACGTAGTCTCAAGAAGCAATTCAGGGTTGCCACATATTCTTTTTACTTTGCGCCCCCCCCCCCCCTTTTTCATGGAAAAAAGCAGAATTAACGTTTCTGAAGTGATTAAAGTCATTTTTTGTGTAGAAAAATATTCTTTTCCATAAAATATAGTATTATTAATGTGTATTTAAGCAGCTTATATCTTAATTTTCTTATAAACAAAGTTATTTTAACTTTGTGCTTAGAATGCATACACGTGGCGCCATCTGCAGCCATTATATTAAAGCTTGTTAAACATGGCGTCAAAAAATTCTAAAAGCAAGGATATATGTATTTTTCGCAATTTTAAAATTTTCTAGATAATAAATGACATTTCTACATTCCATGGTGAATTTATATGAGTAATTTACGTTCTCAGCAAAAGTTTTACACCTATATAATGCGATTACATTGTGCTAAAGTGTTATTACGTTTTCAGTACATGTGGAAGTCCCCCTTAAGCAAATTTGTAAACATCCCGCGATAATGGTATCCTATTGTTGCCAAAACTACAAAACAAAATTTGAGTTGTTGAAAGAATAATTTTAAAAAAATGATTTATTCGAAAAATAATCCCAATTACGTATTAAAGAACCAAAAAAAAAAAAAGATAAATATGATAGCCAATAAACATAACCATAGTAGAATCATACAATAATTCGGAAGAAATTATGTGTAAAGTTTAAATTTTCGCAATCAGAGCGAATCGTGACATCATATGTCGTCATAACACCTAAAAATCACACTTAAAAATTAAATTTAAATAAATTTAGAATGAATTTCAAAATAAAAAGTACGTAAGATCCTGACCGGAGCCAAATGTAATGTTGTGTCAATATTTCAGATAAATCCATGCAGAACTTTTCGAGTTATGCGAGTGTACACAAACCAACACTACAGTTATATATATATATAATATTTTAAGTCTTAAAAGATTCAAGACAATTCGAAATTAAGGACATAATTACTTATATCAAACGAGTGAAATGTAAGAGAAGGAATCGTCGATTTCAGCAGGTCAATTTCTTCGAAAAATAGTCTACTGATGGTGGGGATCACAAGCGTTCACACCAAGGTGTACAAACGTCGAGTGTTAAGTGTCTAGCCAATCAGAGTCTTCCTCTCACCCGAGAAGAGGTCTCTGATTGGCTAGACGCTTAACACTCGACGTTTGTACGCCTTGGTGTGAATGAGCCTTTATAGTAACTACACTCAGGACTAAAATAAAACATCTCCTGTAGCTCTATATCTATCAGAACCTCTTATTAATCTTGTCCTCTTTTGGATAGCTCACACCGGATATCGTAAGTGTAAAAGGAATGTCCGTTGTGACCTCACTTCGGGATAGGAAGAAATTTACAAGTGAAAGCTGAGGAAAATAAAAAAATTAAATTTTCTGCTTTAACATATACTCCAGCCTCAAACCCATCAAGTTTAAAAACAAAAGAAAACTGTCATTAAATATACAGAGTACAAAATAAAAAAAAAATAAGATACGTTAAATGCAATGCCAAATTCACACACAAATAATATTTCAGAAAATATATCAAATTCTTTGTAACAAAAAAGAATATCTTTCAAATTCGATCCAAATGCCGCCCCTGCTGCCATAGCGCGATTCCTGCATCTGTGCGTGCATTAAGGCTTTCACTCGTTTAGGTCAGTTTCGTCACGCGGGCACGATTTGGAGTTTGAAATATCTTTTGAATTTAAATATCGCGGTGCTTGCCGCCGCCCGGGGCCATGCCCCCCCCCTACGCTACGCCACTGTTACTCTTGGGGTTCAAAAGAAATTTCAAACTCTTCACATAAACTTTTAGTATATATTAAAGTGTCATCCACGAATTCCTCTCGTTTTGCTTCTAATACGGTCTATAAAGCACGTATTTTTTTAACACATTGGTGGCTGTTTAGTTCCTGTTTGCAAATAATTTTGAGCATCTCAGTATCTGTTGCCAGAAATCTAAGTAACACAAAAACGAATGTGATTGCATAGCGACTAGTAAACTTCCTGCATTTGTGCATGTATTAAAGCTTTCCTTCGTTTCCGTTGCGCGGGCAAGATTTGGAGTTTGAAATTTTTTTTTGAATTTAAATATCGTGGTGCTTGCCGCCGCCACTTTTCGTGTGCCGCCCGGGGCCCTGGGCCCCCCGGGGGCCCCCCCCCCCCGCTACGCCACTAGTGAAATGTATGAAGAAACATTCAGCTCTGTTGTAAATTTTGTAGTTATTAGATTATTTTTCATAATACTAGTTGGAATATTTGGGTGGACACACTGTCAATTAGATGTCAAACGTGCATATTTATACCCTTAGTTAGATGAAACTACTTACATGTATTAACCTGCTGGATTAATCAATCATGAGAAACAAGACCATGTTTGTTTACTTAGGAAAGCTATTTACGGATTGATACAAAGTGGTTGTCAATGTTTTTTTTTTAACTAAAAACTACTTAAAAAAATTAATATGGCTGAAGTGTTCATATATCTTTAAAGAGAATGCAGTCATTTTAGTATATGTTGATGAAGTTGTCTTTGGTGAAAACCAAGAAACTCTAAATAGAGTAGTTATCTTCATAAAATTAAATTTGAATTCAAAATACTTTGAAAGACTAATAAATTCCTCGGAGTAGAGTTTATCCATAAATATGGAATCCTATGTAAAACCAAAGAAGTCATAAAAAAAACTTATGTGAAACATGCTAAATATAAAGCCTCCAATAGCGAAAGAAACCGTGTTAACAAAGTTACTGTCCAGCCACCCACAAGTTGAAATAGATATGTCAAAATTACCACACAGAAATCTACTTGAATCCTTATCTTATATTTCATTCAGAACTAAACATAACCTATTCATTCAATATTTTATCTCAATTTCGGAAAAATCCTAGGCACATCCATAGGAATGCACTTCTGAAGCTTCTATATAGGTTAAGTAAAAAGCCCTAAGAGTTAATGCTAAGATTGTGAGTAACTCAAGATGCCTCAACTTAAAAAATGTTTCTGATTTTGTACCCAACCAAGGCGATCAAGTATCAATGGGTGGAATTCATCTGTGCCTTGACCAGACACCAGTTTTATAGAGGTCATTCAGGCAATGTTGCGTCTCAGTCTATCAGCTATGTACATCGAATTTGTCACGCTCAGTAAGGCATCCAAAGTAATTTGAATAAGAATATCATTCATGAGTGTGTTTTCAATTAGGGATTAACTTTGAACTTGCACAGTATACGTTGTACTGTGTAAACAAAGCTGCAAACGATTTTCCAAGGTCCTCCAGTGGAGAATAGACGTACTCGTCATATTGATGTTAAATACTATTTTTTAAGAGAATGAACTCTTAGAACTGAAATATATTAGTGGCAAGGAGAATCTAGTTGACATTTATACCAAGCCTCAAACTAAAGTAATAAAATTGTTCTAAATGTGTAAGTATGATTATGTAAATACCTTCAATATGTATAGTTTAAGTAAATTTATATATATATTTCTAGATAGCATGAATGTGAGGGGGCAGATTGTTCAAAAAGAATTTAATTTTGAAAGAAATAAATTCTAGCAATTTTTCCTTTTTTTAAAGATCTATTAAATTTAATTTTTTTATCCACTTTTTAAATAATTATTCTCATGTTTGCTATCTAGGGAAAATATGAACGGGCTCATTTGCATAAATCAATGAAACGTGTTGTCATTTGCATACATATTTACATAAATGTTTTTATTTCTGCCACCAGGTAAACCATATGTATAAATAGAATAACTTGTGTGTTCTACATCAGTCTAGTCTGGTGTCTGATGCAGCTTAAAAATGTTAGTTTCTATAGGATAGTTTCCTTTCTTTAAAATTCATTTTTAATGAAGAATAAAATTATTCAACTTCAAAAAGTCCTTCTTTAGCTGGATTGAAGTACATCCAAAAATAAAAGTTTCAAGTAGATTTAACAAAAAATTATTCACAAATTCAAATGCATGCACAATACAGTTTATATAAGTAAAAACTACTCACAAAACTGTTTACACACTTAATCCAAATACATAGTATGCCAGTTCACTTTAGAAAACACTACAGTTAACTAATATAACAGTCTGTGATGAAATTAACTTTTGCAGCATGTGCCATCACGTAAACAAATGTACGTAAGAATCAACAAGCTGTAACTCACTCAGACTACGAGTTCTCTAGCATGGGAGTGGGTTGGAGAGTACCAATCGATCATCTGTTAAGGGGTGAGAGGGGAAACTAGTGTACCATATCAGAGCCTTGTCTCTGCACCCACAAACACTACCCTTGACTTATCAGTCAGGTACACTGTACTGCCTGCTCTTTTTTTTCTGCAAACGCCAACACATCAATACACAACTCCTTAGATGGTGGTATGTTTGCTGTAATTTTAATTTTTTCTCTCTTTTTGCCCTCTAAGCATTTGCCTAACTTGAAAATCAACCCTGCTTGCCGTTCAGTATGACCCGCAGCAACCCATTGACTCCTTATTCACATGACAGTGGTTGGATTTTGATCAGTACAATGGGCGATATCGTGGAACGATAATCTACACTTTTGATGTGGGCAACGATCCAGCCTCGTATCAAGTACTACACTTGCTCTATCAAGTATGCATTTCTTCTTATTCGAGGTATAACATGATATTCTGAATAAACTCTGACCATAGAAAATGCTTACCAAATGAGAAATCCGCTACACAGCTTTTTTATATGCAATGCTTCAGATGTCATCTCTCCCTCCTGCATCACCTAAATGGGCTGAAATACTAATAATCTGCATATCTCAGCCTCTTCCTTTCATGTGATTCCGATATTCGTTGGATCATTCCTTCCTGGTGCTGCAATTTTAATGGTCAGCAGTGTATAAACTGGTGTATACTATGCAAATTTTTAACTATACAACATTAGTAAGCTTATACGTTTTTCTCGTTTAAAGGGGGGAGGGAGAGAGGAGGTGATTTGCTACACATGGTTTAGGCACAAATTCCATCATGATCTATGTTGGGAAATTCTTGCATTTGTTTTTTGTAGCAGAATTGCGATTCTTTTTCAAATGAATCATCCAAAAAAATTTACTCTTTTGAATAATCTCTGAAAATCATTTAATTGAATAATAAAGAGTGGGCCATAATTAAAAAAAAACTATTCCAAATTTTTATCAATGTTGTCATGTGCCTTGTGTGTTTGACATAATCCATCACTAAATAAATTTATGCAAACTAGATGGAGAGATTGATGAGTTTTATTTTAAAAATTCACCTTTATAAAGAATGGTACTCCAGCTGACATTACATATTTTGCAAGGAAAACAATCCATACAAGAAATATTAATATTTTTCACATACTACAGTTACAAATATATATACTGCACAAAATTTACAACTAAAAATAAATCTGTTAAATAAAATGAAATCAATAAACTAGAGTTAATTATATTTGTTCACATAAAACAAAATTATTCATTCAGTGCTGACTTAAGACTTGTGAATCTGACATTTTGCATAAAAAAGTTAGTTGTAATGTTAAAATTCATGGATGTTTTCTAAATAAATGTTCGTTTTTCTAATTTAATGAAAAGGGTTATTTTTTTAATTTAAACTACTCTCAATTGAGTTTGTTACTCAGAAGTATGTTATTGAATATTGAATTTCTACTTAACAGTTGAAGGGATTTTTTTTTAAATAACTTTTATAAAGTGAACTCTTTAAATTTGGCACAGATTTCGGTGAAATCTTAGTTTGCCCTAACAATATTCTAGAGAAACACAAGACACATTAATTTTATAAAAGAAATATTGATAAAATTGATATTTTAATTACAGATGTATGAATTACAGTATGTTATTAACAATGCTTAAAATGGCAAATATTTTCAAAAAATTTCTTAATGTAATTGTAAATTTAGATTTAAAAATACTTATAGGAACTAAAAAAAACCAAAAAAATATCTAATTTCAAACAAAGTGAATCAAACAATTCATAACTAAAAATCAAGCTTTATTCTTACAAAAATACATGAAAATGTATAAACATCCTAAAATCCACCTTTACAAAGAATGGTACTCCAGCTAATATCACATATTTTGCGAAGAAAACAATCCATTCAAATAATATTCATATTTTTCACATACTATAGTTACTAATATATATACAGCAAAATATACAACTAAAAACACATTCGTTAGATAAAATTAAAACAATAAAATAGAGTTGTAACCCCCGTTATTTAGACTCTTCCATATCAACAGTAATGAGACTTTCGCGCCCTCTAGCGAACAGAACAATCTTCAGTGATGGCCAAGTTTCGGAACTGTAAGGACGTAATGAGCATGCGCTCCGATCCCTTTCAATTCTATGTCAACTGTTAGTTCTCTAGTTATGTATGTAAATGTGTTTGTTTTGTCTAATAAACGTGTTTTAATAACTAGTGGACTTAGTAAAGAACCCCTTCCCCGTCTGTCCTTTATCATTTGGCGCCCACCACGTCATAATTTGACGCCCAACGTGTAAGTTGCAGAAGCTTGGCCATTGCTCGATATTAATTTTCAGGTTAACAGCACTAATGTTGTTCAACTTATATGGTTTAATTATTCAGTTCTCACCCGTAGAACAGGTAAAGCTTTTTATCTTGAATTTTCTTTAAAGTATTATACTTTTAATACTCGTTTCATTATTGCATGCCCAAGTGCAAATTGGATTTAATATCCGAAAGAATTTATTAGTCAAATTCTTTAAGTATTGTCCCATTGTTCAGTATTAGAAAACATTTCTGTACATTCCTGTGCAAATTATATAAACTGTTTTCATTTAATTAAGAAATCTTTTTCTTATTTTAAGAAATGTCATTTACTAAACAGTAGTATAATTTACAGTTTACATTATATTCCATGTTCTTTAAATATATGCTGACTTGTTTTAAGCTAATGCGTATAACGTTGTTTACTTAAAAGCGAAAGTGAGAACTCAAAACAATATATACATATGTATTCTCTTTTTTTCAATGATTATAATCTTTGTTCAAAAGCATTAATGCTCTGAAACTTCTTTTGTTTTGTTATGTGCTATTTTTGATAAAATCATTTATGTGTATAATTTTTGGTAGAAAAATGTGTATTACTTAAGAGATTTCCCCTCAGTTACATAAAATATCCAGTGGTTTAAAAGAAAAAAGAATATTTATCCATTTCCTTTCTCTTACTAGAATTAATTTTAAGCTATGATTCATTTTTGAAACTATGATGAGATATTTTATGCAGCGTAAGCGAAAATAAATAAAATAGAAAAAAAAAAAGACAGTTCAAAGTTGTACGAAACGTTCAACAAATAATTCTGAGTTCTATGCATGTTTTTTTTTTATGGTATAAAGTGTAATAACTTATTTTTCTTTTTGAATATTAATAAGAAATTTTGTTTTGGTTAAGTAGAACTTTTATTTATGCGTATATGATTTTTTTTATTTTACTTGTGGTATGATATATTTCAAATGTGTTTTCCAATCATTTTGATGATTTTTTTTTAATCTAAAAGTTTGATAGTAATTTTACTTTGATTGTGTATTAAAAGTGAAAAGAACGAACATTTATATGTTGTAATTCATGAAAACTTTTTCGAATCGCATATTGTAACAAATTAAGATATTATTTTATGTGGTATAATGCTGTATTATTAATTAAATATAATAACATTTGGTTAAATTTAATTTAAAGTATAAAGAATAAATTTGTAATCAATTTCAAGTGACATTTCACGATGGCCTATTTAGCAAAAGGTCGCAGGCAGGACCTCCTTGAATTGGCAGAAACGCTAGACATATCAATACCAGACAATTTCAAAGTTCTTGACATAAAAGACGCGATCTTAAAAAGTGAAGGTTATGATGTAGATTTTACTAAAGAATGTTTAAATCGTATTATTAGTGATAGAAAAGAGCTCGAATTGCGAGCTGAAAGAGATAAGGAAAACCAACGAATATTTGAACTGCAAAAATTTCAAATTACAACTCATACTTCTAAAACTACAAACTCTGCACTGGTGTCTTCTTCTGCAGACTCCAACATGCCAAAGTTAGAACTCCATAAGCTACTTCCAATTTTTGATCCAAAAACAACTGATGTAACAATCTTTCTAGACCTCTTCGAAAGGCAATTAACATTTTAAAAAGTTCCAGTTCCACAGTGGGTGGTGTACCTTGTTGGTCTTTTACCGATTGAAGTTTCAAATTTAATCACAAAAGAATCTGTTGTTGATGCTCAAGACTATTATAAAGTCAAACAAATTCTACTAAAACGCTTTAAATTAAGTGCAGAAAAATTTCGGCAGATGTTTTCCCGGCACACCAAAGATCCTATAAAAACCTGGCGTGACTTCTATTTTGACTTGCAAACATATTTTGATGGGTGGCTCAAAGAATCCAAAGTTACCACGCTTGAAGAATTGAAAGATTTGATTGTGGCAGATCAAATTAAAAAGAAAACACCTCAAGATTACAAAGATCACTTTTTGGACCAGTGGTGTAATTGGAACAATCCTCTACAACTTGTGGATAAGCTAGATTCATATGAAGAAGTTAAAAGCATGCAAAATAAAAACAAAAACTTTAGTTGGAAACAAAAAGAAATGAAGTCCAGTCCCTGGAGAAGTAACTACACACGAACTCCTAAGTTGCTGTCACATGAACATTTTCTGTCAGGTTTCCCCAGTCAAAGTAGGCGGGAAACCGGGGTTCCCAGTAACAGTAGGCGGAATCCCACTTTAAATGACAGAATACCTGAAAAGAAAATCGTTGATACAAAAGAAGACAGAACTCCTGTATCTTGTTATGGATGCGGTGCTCCCGGAATCATTCGACAAAAAGATGACACCTTGTCATCAAGTCTAAATCAATCAAACTTTTATAGTTTCTCCAGTGAAAATAATCCCATTAGTATTATTCAAATTTCCATTTGTAATACAGAAGCAGCAGTTTGTACTGATACTGGTGCTACACATTCAGTGGCTGGTGAAAAATTGTATTATTTACTTAAACAAAAAGGATTGAATTTTGAAGAAAAAACTATGCAGATGACTCTAGCTGATGGTCGTACGCAAACCACAGAAATACTGACAACTTCTGTAGACATTGGTATTCAAGGAAAAGTCATTCCCACGGAGCTAATAGTTTTGAAAAATGCTAAAGGCAACAGAACACTTCTAGGCATTGACTTTTTAACAGCTGCAGGGATCGTCTTAGATCTCCAAAGAAAACAGTGGTATTTCACTGAAACATCCCACAGAAAATATAATTTTGTGAAAGCGCCTCCTAACATCAATGCTCTTTTCACTGCTAATACTGAACCACATCCTTCGGGAAAATGAAGGTACTCATCTTTCACTTAAACAACGGAAATAAATAAATTCACTATTGGAAAAATATGAAGAATGCTTTCAACCAGGAGAGCCTACTCCGTTTATTGAACATCGTATAAATACAAAAGATCATCTTCCAGTGGCAGTGCCACCTTATAGGATGAATCCTTCCAAGAAAGAAATATTAAAACAAGAAATCGATAGACTTCTCGCGGAAGGCATAATAGAAGAATGTGAATCTCCGTATGCTTCTCCAGTCGTACTTATACCAAAACCAAATGGAACATTTCGGAAAAATATTTTAAAAATCATGAACATACAATTTTATTACAAATCACAAGTTTAAAGTGCAATACCTACACTTACAATTGTGAGCTTTGAATATAAGTATTTACTTTATGTTATACTGAATGTTTTCTGTAATATTTGTGATAACTATACAGTAAGAAAATATAAAAATATTTCAGAGTTTGTGGGGGAAAAAGTAACTACTTTTTTTGTTTACTTTGGCATATTGGTCAAGACAAACATTGGATCCTATACAAAGTTTATTTCATTTGTGTAGAGAAATTAAGACAATGGCTTCAAATAAAAAATTCATTTTTGATATGACTCCAACATACCAAGTCTTTTTCCCAATCTGAGTTAAATGACTTAGTCAGAAACTTAGATCTTATTCAGAACACAAATGGCTAGTCTGCAGCAATTTGAGAGATATTCATATTACTCTGTAAAAGAACGGTCATATGAAATCCACTTCTTTTCTCAACAGGATAGCCTTGACAGAAAAAAACAATATATAATGTGGCCAAAAGGAAGACATCAGAACCACAGTTAGAACAGAATAAGTTTGATTAATCCAAAAAAGGAAAATTTATCTTACATATTTAGAATTTGCCTAATAAACTTAGTACAATGTATAACTTTCTTCATATGATGAACAAACTGACATAACATGTTTATTATCTTTTACAAAATAAGACATGATTACCAAGCATATAACCATAAAGTCAAAGTCGCTCTGACTTACTGGAATGGCAGCATTGCTTATAATTTATAAATGCACTTTCTCTTCAAGTAAAAATGAAATGGCCTTTCTAACTTGTACCAAATTGTTGCTTCTGACTTTGTGCCATAATTTTCATTATATTTATTTAATTAAAAGTATAATTTATTTTAAATTTGAAAAGACTTTATTTTTTATGGTCCCAAATCCACTAATAGCTCTATAAAAGTATTACTTCCATTGCTTCACATATAAAATTAGCTCTTACACATTAATTTGTTATGGTACCAGCAAAAAAGGATTACCTTTATCAACAATTCCAAAGTTTATTCAAAGCAAAGCTGAAAGCAGGGATCAGGCTTCTGATAGCAGGCTTTGTGAAATCTGGCATCAGAAAACTGATGAAGAATGAACAGCTTGATCTCAAAATATTAAGGCAGAAATTACAGGAAGGCAAGGATGTTATTTTATCTAGAAACTATCTGTATTGGAAACAAAAGAGACCTAAATTTTAAATATCTTGAAGAAGAAATATTAAAAAATTTCAAGAAAATTATAGCGTAATATGGGCTTGAAAGTTCCATTTTCTCCATTTGCACCTGGACTATTTCTCTGAAAATTTAGGAGCACTCAGCAAGAAACAAGATTAAAGATTTCACTTAGACATAAAGGAAAGGGAATATCTAGGACATAGAATAACAGACACTGTTGATTACAACTGAATGTTGAAAAGAGACAATCTGTGATAAATTTATAAGAAAAGCAGAAAAAGAAAATATTACTACAAGGATTTGTAGCCTTCTTCATATACTCGTCCAATATGCAGGTTACCACAGAAATAACTTCCCAGTTTCCCATAATCACAGTTCCAGTGGGTTATAGTTTTGAAAAGCAGATGTTTACCGAGTAGCCAGCATGGTATGGAGTGGTGAACAGAATGTTCCTGATCCAGGCATATTTCAAACATGGTGATTCTGTGACCACTTCACAATGACTATTTTTAGATACTTTGGGTTGGATCAAAATGCAAAAGTTCTTAATAAGAAAACCATTTTAATACGAGTCTGAAATTTTCAAAGAACAAGTTTGGCTTAAAAGCGTGAACTTGCCGGCAAATATTGTAAAATTCGAATGCGGCAACATGTTGAAGCAATGATACAAGCTGTTTTCCTATCTCTACAATATCACTCCAGGGTGGAAAAGTTTTACACTTAAACCTTAAGGTCCATCTTTAGAAAACGATGGTAGTATAGGATCATGACTGTGATCTGAGGCTATTCTAAAAAGGTTCCACATGATATTCTTCTCCCAAGAGAAAAAGCTCACTTTCACTTGTGAGGATGTGTGAAAAAGCAGAACTTTTGTTAGTAGGTTCTGAAGAATGCAAGACAAATCCATCAATGACCACCTCTCTATTGTGAGCAAGTTATTAGACAATGACAATGAACAGATTATGCATAGTCAGAGAAACTCAACATTTGGAAGATATCACTTTTAAAATAAAGAGAAGGTGAATGTGAAAAACAAAATGGTTATTATTATTCTTTCAAATTATAAAATAAAATTTTGAATAATACTTATAATTGCTTTATGAAATGTTTGAAATCAGGGAGTATTTTCTGCCTGTACAAGGCCTGACAGAGCCAAGACAAATGTAAAGTATGTAATTATGAGGTGATAAAATAAATCTTTCAAATTACTTGAAATTGAGTTATTTCCTTCATAATTGGAATCATTTTATGGAGAAACCTTATAGGATAACATAAATTTTGATTTCATTTTTGGAAAGGGAATCGGGACTATATATATAAAGAGTATACAGACTACAAACCAAAATATTTTCCCCAAAATAATTTTTTGTGGATCTGTGTAACCTACATTTATAAAAAAAGTATAAAAACTTTATATAATAACTTATAAAAATACCTTTTTCCATTGAATAAATAAAAATATGGAAAAATTAAATTATTTCTAATTATCCATTCATTGATTCAAATATGTATAGTAAGAGCAATAGCTCATAGAGTTTTTTTTCATAAAACAATATTATATTCATGAAAACAAGCTGTTTATTTGAAGTCTTACTGAATCTTAAAAAGTCAAAACTCATTTACATAATTATACATACCTCCAAAGGTGATAAATTATAGACAGATGATGCAGGAATTCTTGACAGATCAGAATAATTTAAAAAAACAAACTTGCTGTTCCTGCTGCATGGATGTCTGAAGGACTGAACTTGAATAAGCTTCAGGTCTGCGAAATAACAATTTTGAATTAAACTCTGATGTAACAAATATCTTTTAATGAAATATTTAAAAAAGCGGATTAAAAATGAATTAATATAATCATTTGTATTATACTACTATGAATGAAAGTTACAACACCATAAAGAAATCCTTCAAATTATATGGAACAGGCAGAAAATACAAAAAGTTTACGATATATTAATATAATTAGAACAACAAAACAATCATTCATATGTGCATTAAGCGTGAGAAACACCTTTAAAATTATCAAGTAAAAGTACACTAAAAATGTTTGTATTGTTATTTTAACTGATATGAATGATTGATTAGAAGTCAATATGCATTGTCATGAATGTAGAGTTCATAATGCAACTAATTTAGTCATTTAATTTAAGTCACATAATTAAGCTCCTCTACATACAGTGGAATTATTTAAATTAAAATCACCATTCACATGAGGCATTATGCCATAATAGTGATGTGTTTGAGATGCGCCCTGCAATATTACATCCCCATGGAATGACAGACACCTCATTAACATGGCAGTAACAAACCATGAAGTGTACTCCAATATGTTAAAATAACACTGGAGCACACCTATAGGTGTGTTATCTGCTTCGTTGGTTATTTAATGTTTGCTGAACCATAGGTTACAGGCAAGGATACCCTAAATACTGAACCTCCAACTACATTCTCATCAACACAAAAAAAGTGTACTGAGTGATGTCATCTCAAATTAATCCCACTATAGTCTGGACTATAATGATGGAGTACTCGTCAGACACTACAGAAGTGAACATCAATTTTAGAGTGCTCTTTATACATGACTTACTTGAAAGAGTGTTTCTCAGTCCACAATCTGTGATCACATATAATTCTAATCATATCCATTATTTTAAGCAATTTATTATTTCATGCAAGTGTTTTGTTTAACTGGCATAATTCCATTTTTAGAAACAACTATGCATATTTTGTCAAAGGGTTATTAAATTTTTAAAAAGTTATGCCAGGTAAAAAAGTTTATCATATGAAATGTTGAGTAGCAAATTGTAATTTATAAAGTATCATATAAAAGAGTCATCTCAATCACCAGAGACTGGACATTTAATTACCATTCGGACTAAGTCACCAATGCCCAACAGTACACTTTTTTTCAAGATAAAATCATGAATAAAAAATATAAAAACTGCAAAAAAAACAAAAATTTTTTTATTTAAACATTGTAAATAAAAAAATGATTATCCTTTACTGGTTTTACAAAATGCTACAACTTGCTCTCTCAATCAACTTCCTGATAATTCTTTTTACAAATAGTGAGGGATGCATTATCTGAAAGCATTATTCGAAATATCTTTGTAATTTAAGCACATTTTCAGTTTTTTTTAGGTATATTGTCATGAAGATTCTTGGAGTAGAACAGGTAGCAATGCAACAGTTGAATAAAGCAATGAGAATTTATTGAATGCAAGAAGGCAGGCGTGATCTACTTGATCGTACACCAGACGAACTTACCCCCAGTTCGAGGGAAGCAGCTTATATATGATACAGTGGTGACATCTAGAATATTCCAGAAGTACATGAACTAACATAAATTTGTAAACGTTGCAACTCTCTGGGAAATTCCAGGGAGTCAATTTAAATAAATTAAAAAAACTGGCGCGGAGCAATCGGTAGGTTTTGAACCCGAGACAAACAAAAGTTCCACTAGTGGTAGCTTTACCACTGGACCACTCGTTCGTTGAAATGTTAACGAAACATGACATTACTCCCTCCTTAAAATAACATCGCCTTGATGTTAGTCTATAGTTCCTTTACGTTCTGCATCACGTCATAGGTCCTCTATAAGGTACAATTTCTAAAGGAGAGTCAAGAATAGTATCTCTCTTGTTTTTCAGTGTCCTTTGTTGGAATACGTTCCTGTGCTTCTGGAGTATAATACCTTTTCATACGTAGAACATGCACAAACTGTGTAGATTTTCATATTCGGGGTGAGGGTTCTAATTCTTCAACTTCATATATAACGTCGGATAGTTTTCTTACAACTTAATAAGGACCAAAGTAACGCTTTAACAGTTTTTCAGCCACATCAACTTTCCTAACAGGCATGAAAACCCAAACTAGTTCGCCAGGTGGGTATGATACACTCCGGTGTTTGGCATCATATCTGGTTTCGTCCCTGTGCTATGCTTCTAATGTTCTGATTCTGGCAAGCTGTCTGGATTCTTCCACTCTAGTTACGAGTCGACGCGCATAGCCATCTTCTGATCCATCAGCGCTGTATGGAACAGTGTCAAGTGTGGTTTCGGCTTCTCGACCATGGAGAAGATAAAAAGGAGTGTAACCCATTTTCTTGTTTCGCAATATTGTAAGCAAAAAGGACAAAAGGAAGAATTTCATCCCAGTTTGTTTGCTCCATGCCGACGTACATTGAAAGCATATCTGCCAAAGTTTTGTTAAACCTCTCGGTTAATCCATTCGTCTGGGGATGATATCCAGTCATCTTTCTGTGCTTAGAGCTACATAATTGACGAAGTTCTGTCACCAGCTTAGACTCAAAGACTGCCACAATCAGAATAGTTTGGCGCGCTCCCTGTTTCAACACATATTCTTCGGTAATGAATTTTGCTTTGGTAGAGCTTTTGTGACTGCGAAACGAGATCCAAATGATAATCCATTTATTGCCTTTTGTTGATCTAGGAAACCTTCCAAGAAGATCTATGCCAATGTGTTGGAAAGGCGCCGAAGCTGGAGGAATTGGTATGAGTAGACCAGGTGGTCTCTGAGGAACAGATTTCCTCCTTTGACACTCTCTGCAATGTATGACGTAGCGACATACACTCCTATACAGTCCAGGCCAAAAGAGGGCTTCCGAATTCTATCCTACGTTTTTGCGAAGCCTAGATGTCCGGCAGTTGAAGCGTCATGAAAATGCAGTAGAATTTAAAGACAGATGCTTTGGGATTATTGGCAGCCATTTTCTTCCGTTTTGATCGTTCTTTTTGCAAAGTATTCTGTCTATAAGATAAAAACTTTTCGTAATTGGTTCTGCCTTTTCATGGGAATGAATTTATTAGGATAGTTCCGGATCTTTTCGTTGCTCTTCGGCGATATCAGAAAAGGATGCCAAGGTAGTTTTTTGCTCAGAATTAAAAACTTCATTCTCAATGGGGTTTCTTGAAAGGCTGTCAGCGTCTGGTAAAATCCTAGGAGAGTCCACACCATTGGCGACAAACCGAAATAAGCGCCAAGCCAGAACGAGATGGCGCCAAGCGAAAACGACAATGGTGGCAAGTGAATATAGCGGGATAAGGTGAATGCGTAATGAAAATATATGTAAACAATACTGAAATTAAACATTTGAGACAAATAATATAAAAACAGCACTTACTTTCTTACTAGCGATCTTTTTCAAGTGGAGGGTACAGCGTAATAACAGATTTTAAAAAAGTCCTTAAGGTCTCATCGCTAAGCGAATGATCGTGTGAGCGGCGCCATATATATTTTCCATTCAAATCCATCCAAAACTGCACTCTTTTGTTTGTATAATTCCATTCGCTCATTACATTAAGGACATTCATAACTCGAAGCAATTAATCCTTCCTTCATACACCATTCAATCAATTCTTTCTTACCTTTCACATTCAACAAAGTAAAAAATTCTAATGTATATTCACTCACACATGCAGCCATACTTCCAACCCGGTGTCCAATAACAAAATGAAATTCGAAATGCCCGCCGACAAAATATGAAAATTCCACAAATAGTTAGGTTTACCTTATCTAGTGTATCAAAGTAGGGTTACCAAGATGATGCAATTATCACCAACCAAAATAATTCACGCCAAGGGTGTGGGCTCTCCTAAGACTGAACCTCTGAATTTAGTGACAGCACATACAAAAGCAAGGCATTCGCGTTCAGTCATTGAATAATTCCTCTCAGCCTTCGTCAGGGTTCTTGAAGCATAGGCGATCACTTTTTCTTTTCCCTTTTGTATCTGGACTAACACAGCGCCTAGACCATAACCCTTGCATCTGCATGCAGCTCTCTGGGGGCCTTTGCATCAAATAGTCTTAGGACTGGTTCGAACGTGAGGGCTGTCTTCAATTTCTCGAAGGATTCGTTTTGATCTGATCCCCATGTAAATTTGTAATCATTTTTTTAGAAGTTCTTGGAGAGGTTGAGCCTTCAAGAAAAAATCCTTAATAAATTGACAGTAGTAGGAGCATAATCGTAAGAAACTTCTGACGTCATGTATATTCTTGGGAACTGGAAAGTTTTGAACTGCTCAAACGTTTCCTGGATCGGGCATTATAGCCTCTGCGGACACGAGATGCCCCAAGATCTTGATTTGCCGGCTACCAAACACACACATTTCTTAGGATTTAAAACAAGACCGGCATCTTGGATGCATTTCAGTACGCTCTGTAAGCGTTGATGATGGTCGTCAAAGGTCTTAGAAAATACAATGTCATCAAGGTAGCAGAGGCACATTACCCATTTTAGGTGACGTAAAAAAGATTGTTCATCATCCACTCGAATGTGGCCGGAGCATTGCACAGTCCGAAAGGCATAACATTAAATTCGTATAAACCCTCAGGAGTGATGAACGCAGTTTTTTCTCTATCTGCTTCGTCAACTTCAATTTGCCAATATCCTGAAGACAGATCCATGGAGGAGAAGAATTTTGATTCTTGCAGGCTGTCAAGTGTATCATCTATATGAGGGAGATTGTACACATCCTTCTTAGTAATTTTATTGAGCCATCTGTACTCCACACAAATGTTTGTTTTTTTTTCATACTAAGATGACAGGAGATGACCATGGACTCTCCGAAGGCTGTACGATTCCCCTGTCTAACTTTCCTTGCTTCATCATGAATTATATGACGCTCTGCTGGGGACACATGATATGCTCTCTATTTTATAGGTAAATTGTCATCTGTATTAATAAGATGCTTCACAGTAATTTGGGGAGTCCCATTTTTCTTCTTAAGTGCTTCTGAATACTCCCGCAGCACGTCTATCAACATTTGTTTTTGATTAGCATCAAGGTCAGGTGAAATCATCTTTAGAAATTCAAAAGACTGCTTGGTTTTAGAAATTTCTGTAAGGACTCTTGAGGTTTTAGAAATTGTAGCGATGCAATTGAGACAGAATGGTTCTGCAAAAGCAACACACATGCCTTGAGGGATGACCTTTCCTTATGATTGTCTGTTGACAGCCCATATTTCTGTTTTGCCACGCCTTAAAGTGACAAGCATTGAAGGCATAAAAACTTCCTTCTTAAGAGCCAACAGTTTGGAACTCTCGACAATTATATTTACAGAGTCTTCTCTACAGCGATTTACAACTGGGATTTTCATTATCGAGTATGCTGGTAGTTTACAATCTTTCATGACATACAGGCGTAAAGGTTTTAAAACAGCCTCCTCTGAAGTGACTTCCAAGTCCTCAAGAGTAAGCTCAGATCGGCCACAGTCTATAAGAGCTCCCGAGGCTTTCAAAAAGTTCCATCCCAAGATAATGTCATGGCTGCAGTCAGGTAAAACTATGAACTCAAATGGAAAAGAATTCGACCACTTATTCCAATTTGGAGGGTACTCATCCCTTTTGGATGTACATAACTTCCATTGGCGACTTTAAGGACAGCGTGGTTATGAGTGGGAAACATCACTTTTTTAAGGTATCAGCGGAATTTCTCAGATACCACCGATGATGAAGCGCCTGAGTCCACAAGAGCTTTTTTACTAGTAAACCGTCAATGGTAACGTCTAGGTGATTCCCAATCATTTTTGCGGCAACCAGAGGATTTGAAAAACCAGTGGCCTCACTTCCAAGGAAGGTTGCCTCTCCTAGTTTTCCTCGTCTCGGCGGCTGGGACTACATCGGCCATAGGGAGAGGGTGATCTATAGCGACATACTGTTGATTTTCCCCTGCTCGGAATAGGTGATGATGTTCTAACTGCTTGCCGGCTGCATTCGTCAGGAGACAAGTCAGGGGATGGTAGCTGACTGTTGGTTGCTTGGTGGCTTCTGTAAGCGTCGAAAATAGCTCGTTGTTCACGGCAGTAACGAACCACGTGGCCTGGTCTCCCACAATGAAAGCAAACAGGTCTGTTATCATCAGTTCTCCACACATTGGTCTGCCTAGGGACAGGGCTTCTTGGTTGGCGTACAATAGTTGCATACATCCTGGGTCTTCTTGGTGGTTCATTTCTTCTATTTACTGCTACAAACCTAGAAGGAATTACAGGACATAGTTCTTGCTGCACTTCTTCTCTTATGACTTCGTCGAGGGATGGGGATTCCAGCTGGGTATTCTGCTGCGCTTGTACTAACAACCTTTAAACTTCCTCCCTCACAATGTGTCTAATGAGGGTTACCAAATCTTCATGTTCTAAGGATGCTACAGGAACTACATTTGGTAATCTTGTGAACCGGTGCTTGGCTATATGTCTTTGATTCATCTCTTCAATGCGTTGATACTCCTTAATTAAATCTGAAGCACAACTAATGTCCTTAACAAGTAAAGATTGGTATACGTCTTCTGCGACGCCTTTCATAAGATAAGAAACCTCATTTGCGGTCATCTTCGGATTGACCTTATGGCAGAGCTCTAGCACACTTTGAATATAGAACTGTGTGTTCTCGCCTAATCTTTAGCTGTTCATGGAATTTTTCCCAGGAGCTAAGGTTTTCTTTGTTATTCTTATACCACAGCCTGGCAGTACCCTTTAAAAAGAAATAGGCATTGGCAAGGCACATAGTATCGTCCCATCGGTTAGATTTTGCAATTCGTTCGTATTCCTTAAGCCTCCTTGACAGATCGTCACCTGCCTCGCCATGAAAAATTGATGGTGCTCTGACTGGCTGCACCAAAGGGAATATCGGGAATGTTTGACATTTAGAGAGTCCTGTGACATGTCTTTTGGAGATTTACCCCTTGTAGGTGAAACCAATATCAGGTGACAGACATTGTAAACGACAGCTTTGCCTACAATTTTCTATTTCTGCCACCGTGGATTAAGTAAACACGGCGCCTCCACCAATAATGTCATGAAGATTCTTGGAGTAGAAAAGGTAGTAATAGAATGGTTGAATAGAGCAATGAGAATTTATTGAATGCAAGATGGCAGGCATGATCTACTTGATCGTACACCAGACGAACTTACCCCCAGCTCGAGGGAAGCAACTTATATATGATACAGTTGTGACATCTAGAATATTCTAGAAGTACTTGAACTAACATAAATTTACATAAGCTGCAACTCTCTGGAAAATTCCAGAGAGTCAATTTAAATCAATTAAAAAAACTGGCGAGTAGCAATCGGCAGGTTTTGAACCTGAGACCAACAAAGTTCCACTAGCGGCGGATTTACCACTGGACCACTCGTTTCTTGAAATGTTTACGAGACAGGGCAATATTTGCAATATTGCAACATAAAATTTCTTCATCCTGATAATTTACAAGATATCAGTGAAAATCAGTGACATATATATTTTTTTTCAGGCATTTTTTAAAATTTAATGTAACTTTTACTTATAGCATTTACAACATTTCTAAGTCAATAGAATGCTTCTATTAAAAGTTAATATGTATATTGTTTTTTAATACACTAAAATAAGTAAATATTTCCCATACTTTTAATTTTTCCCAAGCATAACAATTATAAAATTTTGTATTTCATTTCGTAATATTAATACTAATTAAAAAGTATTATTTAAATGCAAAGCAAAAATTTATCTTGTTAAAATAGAAACAGAAATTGATTATTCTAGCTAACAATCTATCAGTAAAATATGTTAAATCTTTCATTAGTTAAAAGTTGAAACCTCATTTATAGTTTACTAACTAAAAAGGAAAATAGGCGATGTATGATTCTAATAAAAATTAAGTGCACGTCAACAAAAGAAACCATTAAAAAACATGCATAAAAACTCTTGAATTTCTGTATCTATGCACAACTGGTTATATAAAACACATCCCTCTTTTCCTGTAAAAAAAACTTTCAATCTGTTAAGTTAATAAAAATTTGATAATAAATATAATTTAACTCAGTGGTGTAACAGCCCATAAGGGCCAAGGCCTATTGTGCGCAACTCAGTATGTGTGACTTTGGGCCCTGAGGTGCATGAGAAGATGTTCCTGTCAGGTGGTCAATCTACCGCGATACCCCCCAGTATTAAGTTCCCAAGCAAGCTTGGTACTCACTTATCGATCCACTGAAGGGTGCACTAACCACTTAGCCAATGGGCTTCAAACTTTAATTATTTCAACAAAATATTTAAATTACCGTATTTTCCTGTATATACGCAGCAACGTATTATCCGCAAAGCCTTTTTTTGAGTAAAAAAAACATTGTATAATCCGCGGCAGTTTTTACGGCGAATAATCCAAAATATAAACTGCCGATAAAAAGTGTCATAAGATAAAAAATACACAATATAATTAAAAATAGAAGTAAGAAATTGTACAGAAAAAAAAAATTATTATGAAACGTCTTTTTAAATATGCATGATAATATTTTTTACGATAATCTCAATAAAACAAAAAAATTCTTTGCTACTGCCATCTATGTTTTGAGTAGTTAAACAAAACATTCCATGCAGAAAGAATCTTTCTTTTTTTTTAATTTTGCAAGTTAACAGCAAAAAAATTAAGATCGAGACTGCTTTCCCATTGTCTCTTTCTTTTCAAATCCATTTATTTCTTCCTCTAATTTTGGCCTCGACGATCACAGTTTTCGAAGTTGGTCTTGTTTTTTCTCCACAAACGAATAAATATTCAATTCGTCAACGTTGAAAAACCTTGCAGCTTCCCACAATTTCCAACTTCGGTAGCCTTCTCTATAACTTTTAACTTGAAGTCTGCAGTGTAACTTAATGCTTTCGCTTCAACATGATGAAAACTTTCAAAGGACCTAATAGCTCTAGTCAAGAGAAAGTTGGAAATGGCACCAGCGACTAGTAACTATTTTTTCTTCCAAGGAATCGAATTCGTTTTTGAATGTAATTGGACAAAAACTAGTTATGGCTGAAAAACGTCATTCGAGTCATGAAAGCGCCATATATTATTTATTTTATAAAACATAAACAGCATTTCTTTCAAAACTTTATTGTTAGCTCTTTTGATGGAGAATGTTTTTTCTCAGATAATCCGCGGCGGCGTATAATACGCACCACGAAATTTTTTTAACACATAATCTGCGGATTATATACAGGAAAGTACGGTACTTTGATTTCTATGAAAATTCTACTGCTTTTACCAAGTTACATTATAATGTGTCTTTCAAATTTAAAGCACTACATACATTAATGTACAAAAAGAATTTTACCAGCAACAACTTATCAAACTACACATTCTTTTGTAAAATACTTTGTATAATAATTTTATAAAAATAAAAATTTCATAAACAAGACATTTGATTGGTATAAATACCCTCTCAATACTACTTCTTAGTGCATACTATTCCATGGCATTTTTTATTATGAACATGAAATACTTTATTGATTTGTGCGTTTGAAATACACATACTTATGTAGGAGAGAAAGATTCGATCTGGGTACCTTCTGTTCCGTACACAAGTACTTTATCGACCATGCCATAACGATCGTCTTTGTGTGATGTTTGGCACTAGTTTATATAGATATCGCACCACCACATACCCCCCCACCAGTGATTCGGCGAATGAGCGATACCATATTCGTGGCGAGTATGTGAGCAGTTGCGTCACTTTGAGGTTTGTGTCACCGTGTGTGATGGCTTGAGAATTGTGTCATTTGTGAGACGGCTTTGTTGTGTCAATGTTGCGTTGTTGCATTATTATTTGCGTCAATGTTTGACAGCTTGGTTGCTTTTGCACTGGATAGATGGTGCCACGACTGCGGCACATGAAGGGTGCGGTTCTATTGCACGGTTAGGGTCACCAATGAAGGAAAGAAGGTTTGATCTGGGTACAGTCTGTTCAGAACATGAGTACTTTATCGATCACGCCAAAATGATCATCTTCGCGTGATGTTTGGTACTAGTTTATATAGATATCACACCACCACACTTAACATCTTTTTTTAAAGAAGCATACCTGAATGACTCGTCAAAACTAAAGTCACAGTCTAATGTAGATAATACATTAGACACTGCAAATTCGTTGGTTGAGTCCGAGGCTTCATATGAAAAGCCCTGAAAATAAATATATTGAAAGAATTAATCACTCATAAACTGACAAGTTCATGACACAAAGTATTTCTCATTAATTTACAACATTATAGAAATGAGGAACATTAAAAATTCATTTGTCTTAAATTCATGATATTCGAAAAAACCCTCATAATTTTGACAAATAGCTTTTTAGAAAAAATGTTTCTGGGAAAGAATTTATATAAATAACCATCATTTATAGATTTATTAGAAGAAGTTTCCTACAAACAAAACAAGTTGACCAGCAAATACATTTTTACATTAAATGTTATGGAAAAAAAAAAAAAAATTAGAGTACATTTATTTTAAAAGAGAAAATAATATATTTTTATAGCAAACCTACAACAAACTTGTTTTCGAAGTATTTTAAGAAATGCATTTGAAATACTGAGATTTAATAGGTATAAAAAAAAAAATTTAAAAAATCCTATCTTATCTCACTTAAAAGCTACAGCTTCTTGATACAAGAAAATCACACATAAGAGAAAAAAATTTCAAAACTCTAGATATGGAACTCAGGCAAAAAATACACTGCTGGCCACGTAGAAGCATGCAAACCACGCAAAATTTATATTATGTCCTAACGGCGATGAAATAGGTAATGCATTAGCATTATCACACAGACACACATCACGGGCGACCTGAGCGCAAAATACAGATTAGTGATTTGAAGCACAACAATAGTCGCCCATCTGCTATACTGGTTAGCGACGCCGACTGCTCTGCCGTATGGCCAGGGTTCGAATCCTGGAGAAGGTATGGGTATTTGTAAATGTATAGTGCCTTCACGGGATGAAGGTACTCGAAACAGCCTTTGAGCAGCAAGTTCTTTTATGAAGTTGGTGGAAGGAGAAGAGAGGTGGGAGGTCTCTGAACCCATCACTTTTAGTCCCCAAAAAAAAGGACTGCGCCAAGTGGCCCCCCTATACTACACTTGAACCGTGAACCGGGATTACGAATTATCTAACAGAGAAACCCGTCAATGTGTTGGAAGAAACCAAACAACTGTGATGCGGATCTGTCGTCACTGGGTGCAGGAGGAAACGATGGATCGACAGGGCCAATTGCACCCGTTTGAATGTTGATGACAGGCGCATTGCGCACATGCCAGTGATGGATCATGCAGCCATATCACAACAGGTTTAGTCTGTTACACAGCGTTCGGTGTCCGTTCGTACCATTCAAAGCCGTTTGCCACAGAGTGAAATGTTTGCAAGGTGTGCATTGTTTCCTTTACCCATGACTGGAAACCACAATCGTTTGCGTCGCCAATGGTGTGATGAATAGTGGAGATTGTTGTATGTCATGGCTAAATTCTAAGCATAGTTTGACAAGTTGTGGATAACTTACATGACATCCCAATGTTGTGAATAATCCAGGAATATAGTATTACTTGAACAGAAAGCGACGTGGGCATTTTCAAAATGTGCCACATTAGCGAGATGTAAGCAAGCCCGAAAAACGAGTGGAGTTGAGAAAACAGCTTTTGCTGATGGCAGCTGTGCATTAAAGATCCGATTGCCGCTTGTGACGTCACGGTTCTATCTGGCCACGAGGGAGTTTTCTTAATAGTTTGTATCGCTTGTTGTGGAAGTAATACAATATGCTATAATTGTATTAATGGATAAATACTGATCTCTACCGTTGTGTAGTCAGTAGCAGTTGGGTGTTTCTCAGCAAGTAGATGACTCCATACAGTACTCAAATTTGCAATACAGAAAAAATTTAATGTCCGGCCCCTGCTTGACCAGAACGGTTTAAAATTTATTGGTAAAAATGGGCAAATTAAAGTTTATGTAGGAAATAAACTAATTTTTAAGGCTAATCTTGAGCAAGGATTGTATTATGCATACCCAAACATTGAACAGAAATATGCATCTAGTGTTGAAAAGGCCATTAAAATTGAAGGAAAACCAAATGACTTAAAGAACTGGCATGAAAGATTTGGCCACAAAAATGTTGATTATATCCTAAAAACTAGCCGTTTGAGGTTTAATAAAGTTTAAAAAGCCACTCAATTTTGAGTGCAAACCATGCAGGTTAAATAAATACAAAAAGGTCTCTTTTCAGTTCATAGAATGCACAAGATCTAAAGCGCCTTTAAACTTATTGCATTGCGATGTTTGGGGACCAGCTAATGTAATTGGTAAGAAAGTATTATTTGTCAGTATTTGATGATTATTCTTGTAGAACGTTTATTTTTCCTATGTTTCGTAAATCAGATACTTATGATATTCTAGCCAAATTTATTATAAGGGCCGAAAGACAGCTGGGTTAAAAAGTTAAGGCTGTTCGCTTGGATATTGGTGGAGAATTCATCGCTAGTATTTTAACTGATTTTTTTTATAGAAAGAGGGATAAAACACAAGAAAACTAACATTTATATTCCACAACAAAATGGAGCTTCGGAACGTCTTAACGATAGTTGATGGAGCCAGGACAGTGCTGTCAGAAAGTGGACTAGATAAGAGTTTCTGGCCTGAAGCTGTGTTATATTTTGAACATGTATGGAACAAGTTATGTCAGTCTGCTCAAACTCTTACGCCAATTGAACTTTATATTGGTATTAAACCCTCAACTAGACATCCAAGACCCTTTGGTTCTACCTTGTACGTGGGAACACCTAGACTTTTAAAGGTAAAACTGGTATATTGGTTGGTTTCACTCTAGGAACTAGAAGATACAGGGTGTGGATACCCGAGGATTCAAAGGTTATTGAAACCTCTAATATTCGTTTCCAGAAACCTCGGCAGAGTAACAGAGTAGCAGTGCTAGAGCCCCTCAGTTTGAAGTTTTCTGATTACGAAGTGATTGAGAACAGCGATCATGATAAAACTGTAAATAAAAACCCAGTCTCCTTACCACAAAATTCAGATTCAGAAACTGAGGATGAAGAGTTAAGTAGAACTGATATATTTTTAAGAATTGGGAAAATTTCAAAAGTTAAGATCCTGCAATGAAATTAAAAAATATTACAAGGATAGAAATCTAGAATTTGATGAAAGTATTTTTAATTTTAAGGGGAAGAACACATTCGAAGGAATAGTTAACCCACAACCCAGTGTGTCAGGTGTCCAGAGTGTAAAAGTTAAAAATAATGCATGACTAGACATTTTAATCCCTAGAACTTTTAAACAGATGGAAAAATCACCTTAAAAAGAATCATGGCAGAGGGCAACGGATGATGTTGCGAATGTTGTTCTGGCACCAGTTGATGATGTTGGAGACCAGAAGCGAATGGTGTTGCTGCCTGAGGAAGTGGGGGAGGAGGGTTTCCTAGAATCCAGCCTCCCTACGTTCCGAGATTGACTCGTCTAGAAAGGGACATACCCGAAGACCGATTTTGAGGGTCCCGGCTGGAAGCAGAGGGAGAAACGTGCTCTGGATGCAAGATAGCGGTTTAGAATGTTCTGTAAATAAAATTGTATATATTTATATCTCTAGCCTGACTGTGTCTTTTCGTATCCAATATGTCACAGTCTATTTAATGGAGGCACTAACGAGATAATGTAATTTTTGGCTAGAGATATAATGGATGCATGAAGATTGAGAATAGAAACAATCGTGCCGTCCTGGCAACCAAGGATTCCATCTGATAGAAGGATATAGACCATCCTGGTCTTTGAAGAAACGCCACCCAGGTAATCGAGAAGTGTTTAGACCATCCTGGTCTTAGGAGGAACGTCGCCCAGTCAACAAAAAAATTCCTGCAAGAGGAAAGAAGGTATATGATCATCCTGGTCTAAAAAGAAACGCCGCCCCGTCTACAAAGAATTTCTAAACAGGGGCGGCTCTAGGGCCGGACCCCTGCCCGGGGCGGCAAATTTTAAGGACGGTATTTGGATCGAATTTAATTTATATATATATATATTAATCGTATTTCAGCTCTTTATAAAAAACTAGATTTATATGCAAATAATTTCAATTTTCCTTATATTTTTCTAACACCAAAATTTCATAAGTTCCAATTAAATTTAGAACTATTACTAATGGTTGTAATACCTATATTACACAACCAGGCAAGTTGTTGCAAAAAGTTATACAACACACTCTAGACAATATCTCAAACTCCATTATTGTAAAGAATAGTAAAGGTATCGTTGAGAACATGCAAGGTAAGAGTATTAAATCCATGCATAGCTTTGACTTCGAAGACTTATTCAACTCTATTGATATAGAGAAATGCTTTGCAACCTTTTTATCGCTGCAGACCGGTCAACGTTTGATAATTTTACCGCGGCCCGCTGAGGGTAGAACACGTTGATTGTTTATATTATAGATTGTTTTGATTTAATAATTTTAATTTAGTTACAATTAAATATGCCTTCAGAATAAAATATAGTTACACCCAAAATAAACAAGTGATTTAACGTGGAATATAAAGTGATTTCTGTGGAAAGTTGCGCAAATCCGAGAGAAATGCACCACTTTAAATAAAATGGCAATAGTTTAATGTTCTTTAGGCGGCCCGGCACCATTTGATCCATGGACTGGTGCTGGTCCGCGGATCACTGATATAGAGGATATGATTAAAGTGCTTAAAAATGTTTATATTAAATATTCATTAAATAAGTTGATAAATTATGATAAATATAATACTATTAAACAATTTGTTTTGAAAGAAAATTACATATTTCATAATAACTACTATTATCAACAAATTAAAGACCTACCACAAGGTGGCCCAGCAAGAAATAGTCTGGCTAATATTTTACACTATTATAAGAATGAAAAAATTAATATAGACTCTTGTTACTTTTTTAGATACATCGATGACTTAATTATTTTCAGTAATAAAGTTGACTTTACTCCTATTTTTTTAATTATTATCCAAACTATACTTGAAATTATTAAAAACCAATAGCAATATAGAGTCAGCAAACTTCCTAGATCTCCGATTAAAAATAATATTCTAATAAGTAATATTTTTGATAAAAGAGACGCTTTTGATTTTAATATTATAAAAATGCCATATTGGGATAGTACCCTTCACATTTCAATTTTTAGAAATATTATTCTAAATTATATAAAAAGAAATAATGATTTAGTATCTGAAGTTCTAAGAAATAATAATTATAAAAAATTCTTTCAAAATTGCCTAGACTATAACTATCCAGCTAATTTAATAAATAAATATTTGTCTTCAAAATTATAGCTATTTAATTATTATTATTTAATATATTCATTTCTATTTAGTTTATAGCATTTAATTTTCTTAATATATTCGTATAATAAGTTTAGTTGCTAAAAACATATATAGATGGCGCCCTTATTCTTAGTTATGCTGTTTTTTTTTCTGTGCACTTTTGGGATCCGTATACATCGGGTAAGATTTTAGTTTCTTCGCTCATTTTCATTATCCTAACAAAATAGGGTATCTCTAAAACTGATTAAGTTTCAATTTGAAAAATTATATCGATCTTTCAATTTCAGCAAAAAATATGCTTTTCACAATAAAAAAGTTCAGAAATAATAATTACTGGGAAATTTTGTGAAATGTGTAGCGATTGTCAAGTCACAAAAGTTTGCATACATTCGATTGGCTGATAATAAGAATTTTGCATACAAATTTTTTTCGAAGATCACCTTAGTTTGAGGTGACACATACTGTTCTATATTCTAATCTTCATTTTCTGCGAATTTTCAACATTGTAACTTCAACAAAATGAGCCAGGGAAAGGAAACATCTTTAGAACTTCGAAATATGACCGAAAAGTTGAAAATAAATCTTATTCCGAAATTGTAAAAAACCTCGGTCAACTGTGCAAACAATCTATAGAAATTACGTTATGCGTGGAAATATGCTCAACAAATCTTGATGTGGTCGTCCACACAAGCTTAGTGATCGTGATGCAAAAGCCATAGTAAGAAAAGTGAAGAAAAATCCGAAAATTAGTCCTCCAAAATTAGCGGATCAAATTGCAACAGCAAGTGGAAAGAAAGTACATCCAGAAACTGTTCGTAGAATTCTTCGATCAGGCGGTTACAATTGCAGAGTTTCCAGAAAGAAACCGTTCATCTGATCTGTGAACCAACAGAAGAGACTTGATTTTGCTTCTGCACACGTTGACAAGGATTTTGACTTTTGGAAATTAGTTGTATTCACCGATGAGAGCAAATTCAACGTGTTTGGAAATGATGGCCGCCGAAAAGTCTGGAGAAAAAAAAAAAACACAGCAATGAACCCCGAGAATTTGACTCCAACTGTGAAACACGGCGGAGGTAGTGTGATGGTTTGGGGCGCAATGGCGGCAAATGGAGTGGGCAATTTGGTGTTCATCGCGATGAAATGAATAAATTTGGATACTTAAAGATTCTGTAAAGCAATCTACACCCATTGGTCCAAAAATTGGGACTTGGGAGCAAATTTGTCTTTCAACAAGACAACGATCCGAAGCACACAGCTAAGATTGTTAAATAATGGCTGCTCTACCGCACGCCTAAACTGCATTCACCATCACAGTCGAGGAACCTTAATCCCATCGAACACCTCTGGGAGGAAGTTGATAGAAGAGTTCGGCAACAAGCAATAACCAGCAAGGAAACTCCTGAGGAAGGCCATAGAACATGCCTGGGCCCAAATTTCACCTGAGAAGACGAAGATTCTTGTTATGTCAATGCCAAACCGAATGCAAGCAGTTGTTTCAAAGGGAGGTCCTACAAAATATTAACATTACATTTTTGCTTATTAATTATTGAAAATTGTGTTGTTCTGTCCCTGTATGTAGACTTTCGTGACTATATAATTTCATATTTTGTTTATTTTTGATATATTTTAATGAATATGTTAATAATTTTCTTTATTAGATATGAATTATTGTCTAAGATAATTACGAAAATAAAGTCGTATTTTCGAAAATATAAGTATCGAAACATTTGCGAGTTATCATGAAAGTTGGCGATTATTGCGATAATACGTAAGAATCAAATGAAATTTAAAAAAATTATCTAAAACAGAGGAAAAACATTCTTATTAGAATTTATTAATTCGTCAAATTAATGTCTCCAAGTGGGAAAAAAATATTGTTTCCAAACATTGAATGTTATATAGCGGCATTTGGCTACGTCTTTTTATTTCAGGTAAATGGAAACTATTTGGTAGAAAAATAAGAAGCGTACAGAAGTCAATTATGTAAATTTCATTTTCGCTTAGTAAAAAGAAATAGAAATACACGATGTAGAATATAAGCAAAGTCGTAAACATCCCGCGATAACGCTATCCGATTGTTGCCATAACTACAAAACACAATTTGAGCTGTTGAAAGAATAATTTTTAAAAAATGGTTTATTCGAAAAAGAATACAATTTACGTATCAAAGAACAAAAAAGTAGATAAATATGACAACCAATCAACATAACCATAGTAGAATTATACAATAATTTGGAAAAATCCATGCATAAAGTTTAAATTTTCGCATTCAGAGCGAATCGTGACATCTATGACGTCATAACACCAAAAAATCACTTAAAAATTAAATTAAAAAAAAATTTAGAGTGAATTTCAAAATTAAAAGTACATAAGATCCTGACCGGAGTCAAATGCAATGTTCTTCTGTCAATATTCCAGATAAATCCATGCAGAACTTTTCGAGTTATGCGAGCATACACAAACCAACACAACATTTTTATATAGATTTAATGAGACAGTTTTCTTTTGTGATTAAACTTGAAGGGTTTGAGGCAGGAATATATATTAAAGCATGAAATTTAATATATATGTGTTCACATCTTTCACTTGTAAATTTCTCCCCATTCTGGAGTGAGATCACAACTGAAATTCCTTTCACTCTTACGATGTGAGCTATCCAAAAGAAGACAAGGGTAATAAGAGATTCTGATAGATAGAGAGCTGCAGGAGATATTTTATTTTAGTCATGAATGTAGATACTATAAGTTAAAACAAAGGCTTGTGATCCCCACGATCAGTAGACTATTTATTGAAGAAATTGGCCTGGTGAAATTGATGACTCCTTCTCTTACATTTCACTCGTTTGATATAATAACAAGTAATTATGTCCTTAATTTCGAATTGTCTTGAATCTCTGAAGACTTAATAATAATAATATATATAGAGAGAGATAGGGGCGGCATTTTCCATTTTTGTCCGGGGCGGCAAAACTGCTAGAGCCAGCCCTGTCCTAAAATAGGAAAGAAGATATAAGATCAACCTGGTCTTGGAAGCGTGTCTTAACTACGTGGTGCTGACCAACAAAAATACAATTCAGGTACGATTTCCTTTTCTATCTGGTCAAATTATTTAAATCACATCTTATGCATTTTTTTTTTTTGGTATTTTGAAGTCTTAAATTTTGGTGACTAAACTGCATTACATATTCTATGAATTGAGATTTAATGCTGTTGCAATTGGTTCTCTGTTTATAAGCATATAATTTAGGGAAGCAAATTTTCTACTTGAATATAGATATATTTTTTTGTGTGAGTAGCATGATTATGTAATACTGTGTATTTTATTTATTGCATTTCTGGTGTGTTTTTTTAAATTGCACAAGTTACTTGGAGAAAGGTTTCATATAAAATTTATAAGCATTTCACAAGAAATAATTCTTTTTAAAATTTTTTTTTTTATTTTAGGCTATTTTGTATGAAAATAGAAAGTTTTGTTTTAAACTTGGCTTTTGATACTTTGCAATTGATTGTTTTTTATGAAAATTAGTTTGTTTCTATTGGGAAAATCTTCCTATTATATTTTGATAAAAGTATTTTTATATCTATAAATAGTGTGAGTGTATGTTATAAATATTATCAGTTAAGTATCAAATACGTATTGGAGTTTTGCTATTAATGATTAAGTTTATGCATACATTTGCTTAAAATTATTTTTAATGATTACCAATTTTAAATTTTACAATTCTATTGTTATTTTCTTAGAAAAAGTGTATAAGTGATATTTCATTTTAATTGTGGAGTTGAAATATTTTTATTGTAAAAACTTCTTGGCTAAAAATGGCTTATTTAGGAAAAGGTCGAATAGCAGAACTAAGATATATTGCAAAACAATTAAGTGAAAAAGTAACTGATGATTTAAAAATTATAAACCTTAAAAATCTTATTGTAAATAGCCTAAATTACGAAGAAGAATTCGTTAGAGAAATGTTAAATATGATAATTGAGAAAAGGTTAAAAACTAGCCCGTCGCGTGTCAGCAAATATTTTGATTTAAATAAAAGATATATTTTAAGCACTTATGAATTAGAAACACTTCTTAAATTAAAGAAACAAAACTCTAAAACTATAAATAAAGTAAAAAGTAAATCCGAAAGCGTTTCAATTAATCCATGTATAATTAAAAGTAAGGAGAATGAAGTTGAGATGCCTGTCCTTAGATATACAGAAGCATCATTAGATAAAGGTTGTGAAAATTATGCTACACCAGAAATGTTTATAGGTGAGCAAGTGTCGGTCAAAGATATTCATGATGATACTATGACTTATCTGCCTCCCGCAGAAAGAGAAATTGAATGTGAGCTAAGACACATAGTCTCAAAGCCAGTTGTTTGTCCAGGACATTTGAATCGGGTAAAATATTTTTTGGAGGATCAAACAATTGAACTTCTGGAACCAGATTTAGAACAGAATGGTCTACCAAGACCGGAAATAGGGAATGAAATTCAGACTCGCAGACAACGAAGAAAAGAAGCAGAAAATGAGGATGATCAATTTAGATTGAGAATGTGTAATTGAAAATGGGGAGGATTTTGTGCCTTTGTTTACAGGGGAGGGCACGGACAATGGGAATTTGGTTAAACTTAGGGATTGTGTGGTTATGGAAGCACAGCTGAGGAATTTGGTTAAACTTAGTGATTGTGAGGTTATGAAACCACAGCTGAGGAGTTAAGAATCAGCCCCTTTGATTCGGGGACTGAGAATGGCGTGAGTGATGAGGCAAATGATCAGGAGGAAGCATCTATGCAATTGATTCCTGTATGACAAAGTTTCTTCTGAGTAATATGTAGACAGAGTAGGACCCCTTCCGGAACAGGTATCGTATATGACTGGCAGCCGCCATCTTGGATTTTTTTGGCGAAAAGTAATATCTCGCCAAATACAGTGTTTACATTTCAGCCACGTTAGGCCTAACGTTTAACTCATAAGGATGACCTGAAAATGTAAATAGAAGTCTTAGAATCGGAAATTATGCCCTAAGACCCAAAATTTTTGAGTCAAAAGAGATCATATAGTGAAATAGATAGCAATTTTGTTGTTTTTTTTTTAAAATTACTTCCACTCAGGTATCTCGGGACAGCACATTTATTTATATACAAATACGAAAATAACGATCATGGAAACAGCACACAGCAAGTCTGACCAAAAGCACACAGCGACCATCAGATAGTGAACCCCGTAGAAGGAAAGCGTGGGATTGAAGCAGGAAAAACTCGTATGGGCGGGTCACACAGTTATCCTTCCGCCAGAAAAATAGTTCACTCGCTTCACCCCAACATACCCCTCCTGCGAGTGATACATTTTTTTTTACAAACAATACAAATATTATAAACACATACACATAAAATATAACAATAAACAGTGACATAAAATCAAGAGAGTAATGGAATTTTTTGCATTGAATATTCTAACTTTTCTACATTCATGGCTTTTGTAAGAAAATCTGCAATTAAAAATTCTGTTTGGATGTATTCTAATTTAATTACAGTATCTTCAAATAAATCCTTTATAAAATGAAAACGTAAGTTCATATGTCTTGATTTATTTGAAGAACGGGTACCCTTAATCCACTGAATTGCTGCTTGACTATCTGAATATAAAGTTACAGCATTATTTATATAAATTGTTCACATTTTAATTCAGTTAACAAATTTACAGTCCAAATTATATCTTTACAAATTTCAGAAATAGAAAATAACTCTGCTTCACATGTTGATAAACTAACACTCTTTTGTTTACGACATTTCCATAAAATTAATGAATTACCAAGTAAAACTACACCTCCAGAAAATGTTTTTCCATTTTCTGCATTTCCCCAACTAACATTTAAAATACCAAATTCTTTTTCATAAAACAATTTTTTATCTTTTGAGCCCATCAAATATCTTAACACTCGTTCAGCCAAATTGTAATGTCTCTTCTCTGGATTATGATTAAATTGGGATAAATAAGACGTTACAAATAAAATATCAGGACGAGTTCTATTAGATAAATATAAAAGTTCACCAATTAATTCCTGATACATAGTAATATCAATAAATTCATTTGTAGAGGGAAATTTTTTTGTCTTCCCCCTTCACAATTGGAGTTTTGACACTTTTACAATTTTCTAAATTATGTTTGACTAATAATGAATTAATGTAGTCGCACTGGGATAAATACCATTTTCACATTTTTCAATTTCCATGCCTAAAAACTTATTAGTTTTGTTTTCACAACCACTTCAAATACATTTTTAATCTTACTAACAATATCTTCATACATTTTTATCATTGTTACAAAAAATAGCTAAATCATCTACATACATACATAATATAAGAACACTTTGATTATCAGATTTAATAAAAACACAATTATCAGAAGCTAATTGTTTTAAACCAAAATTTTCTAATTCACCCTTTATTTTCATATACCAGTTTCTACCAGACTGTGGCAAACCATACTCTTTTTTCAATTTACAAACTGTCATCTCCAATTAATTTTTCATATAACCAGGAGGTGGTAACTCATACACAGTCTCCTCTAAATCACCATATAAGTATGCAGTTTTTACATCAAAGAAATTAATATTTAATTTTAATTTAGCTGCAAGTGCTATTAACAATCGAAAAGATTTAATATTTACAACTGGTGAATACGACTCTGAATAATCTATGTTTTTAATTTGATTAAAACCAGCTGCTACAAGCGTTGCTTTGTATTTTATATATATTTTCCCCAGCATCATCTTGTTTTAAACTATATACCCATTTAGTTTTTTATTAATTTTGATTTCGAAGGTTTTTGTACGATTTCCCAAACTTTATGCTTATCTAACGAATCTAATTCATTCTCCATTGCCAATTAGCACTATTTTTTGCCTCAAAATAAGTGTTTGGTACATTATTCGTTAAATGAACCGACATCTGCTTAGATTTTAGTCTTTCCGATCTTCTAACAGGGATTTGATTTTGTACATCATTCAATTCAAGTACCGGGAGTTGGATTCTGCCTGTCTGAGGCGATGACGTGGTCTGAAGGGGAATTGAATTATCATTCTCAATTGCTACAGGCCCATTATTTATATCAAAATTAGACAATACTCCATTTTCTGTATTTTGATTAATTTCGCTTCTTTCGGGAGACTTAAAAAAATGAGTCAATATCCCATGCTTCATTTTCAATCTCTCCTAAATAATTACTACCTTTTAAAGATTCATTGAACTTAACTGATCTCTCCTCAATTACTTTTTGATTTTTAATATCATAAATACGATATCCCCTCCTTTCTCTAGCATAATTCCACGTCTTCCTGGAACTTCAAATTTATTTCTCAGTACTTTTGGAACGTGAAAATAGGCCACACAGCCAAATTTTTTGAGATAATTTAAATTCGGTTTATTACCTGTCCAAATTTCTAATGGGATTTTTTCTTTCCCTTTTCATGGTGTAATATTAGATACTTGAGTACTACAATTAATAACTTTAGCCCAAAATTTTAAAGGAAGCTTACTTTCATATAATAAAGATCTAGCTCTTTCTAGAAGAACGTGGTTGGCTATTTCTGCCTTGCCATTTGATTCACTATTGTATGGAATTTTTTTTCTTGAAATATTCCTGAATTAGCCAGGTAAGTATCTAGTTGTTCATTTAAATTCTAACCCATTATCAGTTCTTATCTTTTTAATCCTTTTATCAGTTAAATTTTCATATTTGGCTTTAAATTGAGAAAATATATCAAACACTTCATATTTATTTTTTAAGAAATAAGTGAAATACATGCCAGAAAAATCATCTACAATTACTATAAAATATTTTGCACCACCATACGATTCGATATTAATTAGACCACACAGGTCGGCATGGAGCAACTCAAGAATTCGTGAGCTCTGACTTATATCAATACTATGAGTTTTTCTGGTTACCTTAATTATATCACAAGTTTCACATGTGAAATTATTTACATTATCAATATAATCTTTCATTTTAAGCATATATTTACAATTTAAATGACATAACCTGTTATGCCAAATTTCATAATTATTAATAGATTGGTCAGAAATATAACACTCAGAATAATATATAGGTTCTAATTTAATTTCTAATCTACCATTATTTTTAAATGCTTTAGTTATTAACTTATCATTTTTATCATATATCAATACACAATTATTTTCTGATTTAATCTCACAACCTTTATAAATTAAACATGTTACAGACAATAAATTACATCTTAATTGAGGAACATATAACTGACATTAGTAAAATTACAGTGTTTTGTACTCACAGTTTTAGCTGAAATGTTTCCAGTTCCTTGACTCACCATCTTAGTGTTCTTATCGGCTAAATAAATGTCCATAACTTTTGGAATAATATTTTTAAACCACACAGATTTTTTAGCCATATGACAGGATGCACCACTATCCAGGATCCAGGTATTGTCACATAGTTTTTCTTCTCGATGGGAAGCTGTAAATACATGATGGTTTCAAGACGAATTGTTTCTTTGTGTTATATTCCTTTGGCTTGTACTTGGAGACTTCTTGTTTCTATAGTAACAATCCTTTGCCTGGCGATTGGCTTTTCGACAGATGTAGCACAGTCTCGTTTGTGTTCCATTTTTTCTCCTGGAATAAAATGCTTCAGCATTAATCCCATCCATACGAGTTTTGGCTCTATCCCAGTGAACGGTACGCTATTTTGGCGATTTTTTTGGCGCCATTTCTCGGGCGATACTTATTTTCTCCTTGTCAACTTAACCCTTTCTCTCCCGTTAAAAGATGGTAACCTGTGCGTTATCGGATCCTCTTTGGTGTAACTTCCGCAATGAATGATGTGATGTCATGATGATCTAATTCTTGTTTCATCCAATTATATTAAAAGTTGTAGGAGGTAAGTTTGAATTTCAACACTTTTTGTCGTTAATTTAACGGTTTTGCAGCTTGCTACATTTCAATCTGTTTTTCACCAGTGGAGTGGTTAAGTTCTGCATTCTCTTCAATCGTATTTATTTCAAAAATTTTAATTGTTCTAATTTTATAGTATTTAAATTTCTTAATTAGTATTTGTTTTTAATTTTATAGTATTTAAATTTTTGTAATTTCTATTTGGTTTTAATTTCTGGTTTTTAAAATTTTAAGTATAATGGCTTTTTCGTCTTTGTCTGGATCGGAACAAGACCGAGTGAATTTGAGATTTTTTTTGGAATTGGAAAAGAAAGGTAAGTTGGATGTTGTTAAATATTGTATGAGTGTAGGATTGATTGCTAGTAATTATACTTGTCCTAATTGTAATGAAAATATGAAATTGGTTGAAAGGAAAGATTTGGATGACGGATATACTTGGCAGCAAAGATGAAGAATTAAAAAGTAAGTGTTTATGCCTTTGTTGATTTTATGAAAGTGTTTTTTGTCTTTCTAAAATTTTTGAAATTTATTGTTGTTTTGTTGTATTTTCTTGTTTTTGGTGACTATTTTCGGAGCACGACTCCATAGAGTTCACGCTGAGTTTCTAGATCTAGCACGAAGATACATCGACCTACATACTTGGCGTGTGCTTCGCGGAGTCACGTTTCGCCAATAGTCGCCAAAAACAAGATGGCGGACAAGGAGCGTACCGTTCACTGGGAATTAACCCGAGTTTTAATTGGTAAGTTGAAAGTTGTTTCTTCTTCCCTTAGAATTTAAAGAACTTCCTCCATGGATTTGTCTCTTTGAGTTTTTAAAATATCGCACACTTTAGAGAATTTTCCATTCAATCCTCTAACGGTATGGTAGACTAATTCCCTCGGCGACATTTCCAATCCTAGGGAGTGACACTTAGTCGATATCCCCCGCGCTCTTGCAATATAATCCCCTACAGTTTCGCCGTTTTTCATGACAATGTTCTTGAGTTCATTGCCCACATCAATTTTTCGGTCTTCGCCTCGGCCGATGAAAGTCGCTCTTATTTTCTCCCACAGCACTTTCGCGTTGTCTTCCGCCGTGAATTGCAATGCTTGTTCGTCGGAGAGTGTTATGATAATCATTACTACAAAAAACAATGGACACTTAAGTAAAGTGCATACATAAAGTTAATTTTAAATAAATTAATATGTTTAAAATATTAAATTAATATGTCTAAGTTATAAAGCTAAGACTATTTTTAAGTTATAAAACTACTTAGAAATTTAATCAGTTCCATATGTAAAGTTGGTCCAGTCACGTTCCCCGACTAACTCCAAAAATGTATATATATAGTAATTCTAAACTTTATAAACACACAAGTGAATTCTGTGTTTATAAAAAGAATTAATATTAATCAATTAATTAGGTAATTAATAAATTGAGAAATTATTTGGTTAATTTAATATTAAGAAATTAATTAGCTTAGTTAACTAATATGCATAATTACTGAAACAGTGGAAGAAATTACGCGCAAATCTGCGCATAGGGTTGCCAGGATTTAACAAAACAGTGTGGAGGAAAAAATCTCAAGTTACCACACCAGAATGATAAGCGCCCTTTTTGGCGCCATATTTGGCGAGAGGTTGGCGCGGTCGGGTCTCATCGATATCGATACCCCCCTTTCTATTATACCAGGAAATAAATATATTTTATCTGACATGTGTATGTCGCCAAGGTTCCATGAATCAGTATCAGTCAGTCTGATATAGCATCCACACCCCTTGTGAAGGCGTTGCTACAGATTTTTAGAAGGGTCATTCCTAAAGAGATTCAAACAGATGAAGGAACCTTATTCATGGGTATTTCAACTACCGATTTGTTTGAAAAATTAGGAACTTACTGTCCATTACGAATGCCCTTTACATTAAAAAATGTATTCTATTATTTCAGCAGGGTGATAGCTGAACTAACCCAATGGTATGAAAAGTTTGATTTATTATATTTAAACAAAGCGTCTGTTGGATCAACTTCAACACTTAAGCAGTTGACTCCAGAGTCTCTAG
>BMAV01022317.1:196568-226080 GCA_019973955.1 Trichonephila inaurata madagascariensis | reverse complement strand
GTTTATTTTCATTTCCAGTGAAGGACCTGGAAAATGTATTAGACTCGCTTTTAATTTTACCTTTAGCAGATAAATAAATATCACATTCTCGCCCTAATTCGTGGGGTTTAAAAAATGTTTCTCCTTGTTTTACATTAATATGAGTCGATAATTCTCTGTCCAGAGTGCTCATCATTTTATCCGCTTCAATTAATTCACATACTGACTTAAAATCATTAACATTTCGTAACTGACAGTAATACTCAAATGTTGCACTTAACCTAGACGCAAATTGAACATAACTCTCTGAATTTAATTTTTGAGTTTTACGAAAATCATTATAGCATTCTTGCGGTGTAGGCTGAAATTCTTTCAAAACTAAATTTTTTAGTTTATCATAACTGCGCAATTCTTCCTCTGACACATAAATCATTAAGTTATTCGCTCTCTCTCCTAGGATGTTTAAAAGAATCTCCGATTTCCATTCTTCGGGAACCTCTTTCGTTTTGAATGCTTTCTCTAATGACTGAAAAAATAAATTATATGACTCAACACGTGAGGGTACAGAGATAGTTAATGTTTTTACACTTTTTATTAATGTTTCGATACTAATATTGTTACCTGTTTCGGTGGCGCTCACTGTTGCAAGTGACGAATCCTGTGGTAAATCTTTTCGAATATTAGCTAGCTCTAATTGCTTCTCTAACTGCGCTAACTTAACTTTTTCTAACTGTAAATTTGTTTCACTTTCTGACTGCTTATGCGCTAATTTTATTTTTTCTAACTCTAAATTTAATTCCCTCGAAGATTTTTTAATTCTCGTTTCTTCAACAGCATAGTCAATAATATTTTTAACTAATTCTGTTTCCTTTTTATACACTTCACTACTTTCAATTAAAATTTTCAAATCAAGAACTTTTGCATTAACTGGCACAATTAGTTTTAATTCCTCAGCGACAAGTTTTAACTCGTCTTTCTTCAAATTAACAATTAAAGACATAATTAAAATTCTCACAAAAATTCAAAGGATTCAAAGAACATTGCTCTCACCTACCTCACATAACCGGTCGCCGCACTTGGCTTCTTGCTTCGTAATACGAATACACAATAGTTTCACTCAGCCATTTTTAATCCAATAGCTTATTCCTAAGCTCCGGTTGCGATCGGACCAAATGTTGGATCAACTTCAACACTTAAGCAGTTGACTCCAGAGTCTCTAGCACAATAACCAATTTTATGGTGCAAACACTGTCCATATTTATGGTTATCTTTTAGTCGATAGCTTAATTACTCCTTCAATATTCTCATGACACAATCACGACACAGTTTGGAGTGGACTGGCTTTATTTTTTACTCACAACACTTTTTACATTCATATCAGAGTTACTGGGCATGCGCAGTTGGGCTGGCGCAAACACAGTTCACATATTCTTATCTGAAGACACAACAATACACTCCTAATTCTCTTAATTACACAGATGGCGTTTCGCACGCCGAGAACTGACAGCGTCTATATTTTCAGAAAACTGGGATTATTCTATAAATCATATAAATAAAGTATTAGAACAGAACACACTAACAATTGAACCAGTAAAATGTAAATTTGTTCAAGACAGTGTTAACTATCTTGGTCATGTCGTAGGATTAGAAATGCACTCTTCAGGGCAATTAAAAGTTGAAACAATTATAGATTTTTCAATTTCACGGTATAAAACAGGTTAAAGTTTTAGGATTAGAGGGATATGATCAACAATATATCCCTATGTTTTCTCGTTTAGTTACTCCTGTAAGATCATCTTGTAGTTGAATTGATCATTACTCAAATTAACCGGATTTACCGTATTTATTATTTTCTTCAAAACACATCACTAAATTTAAAACTCTATTTACAATTACAAATCGCATAGGGAACTACAAGCATCGTCCTCCATTTTCACGTTCGAGACCACCTTCTTCTCTCCTTCCCGCTCAATGGCCAAAACCAGTTCACAGTAGCGCCCTCTTTCTAGTCTATCGTGTGCTATGTGTCAAGCCTCCTAGTGCAATATGTGCCACGCCGTTAGACTAATTATTTCCTCCCATCCTGGAGAAAACTTTTCACGATAGTTGAGTGGAAAGTTTTACTGCGATACCTGAAAAATACTTGACATAGGTTCAGTTTATGCCGCATTAGAAAGTTAAAAATCATTTCTTGAAATCCTTTTCTTTTAAATGGAACAGAAAATATTAAAAAATAACGTGCAAGTACCTGTTCTATCCGAAACTAGTACCTTATTTTAAGGAATGCCTTAAACTTATCCCTACTAATCTATGTGAAAATGTCAACTTTACAATACACAGAATATCATTTGAGGAAATACTGCTACCAAATGGCAAACATTAAAATACAAGTACAACTATTAATTATAAAAAAAATTAACATACAAATATCAAAATATTAATACTAAAATTTAAAACAAAAAATTCCAAACATCAAAATACAAATACAAAAATTTAAAATACTAATACCAAATTTTAAAATACAAACAAAATATCAAAAAAAAATTTAAAATACTAATATACAAATACCAATCATTCTATACAAAAAAATAATACAAAGAAATTTTTTATTTTCCATCAATTTCATTACAAGTGTGTGTTTTTTCTAAGTCTTAAGGGATACGGCTCAAACTATCCGCATTCTGATTTTGTTTTCCCTTCCGATAAGCAATCTCATAATTAAATGATTGCAAAATTAAGGCCCAACGTAAAAGTCTTGGAATAGTCCCAGTATTTTTCTCCAACCAGACCAAGGGATTATGATCAGTTTGTATGACAAATTTTTGGTGTCAACATTTCAACTTTTGCAAAGCAAAAATAATGGCTGCACATTCTTTTTCCGTAGTGCTATATTTTTGTTCCGCAAGCGACAGCTTTTTGCTCAAGAACATGATGGGATGTTCTTCGTTTTCACATACCTGCAACAACACAATGCCTATTCCAAGATTGGAGGCATCACACTGAATGATGAAGGGTTTTGTGAAGTCAAGGCTGTATAAGACTGGATTTTTAGATAGCCTTGTCTTGAGTTCCTCAAATGCATTCTGGCAAGAACTATTCCAGTCAAAGGTTGATTCTCTATTTCGGCCTTTAAGTAAATCTGTCAGTGGAGCTGCGATTACAGAAAATTCGGGAATATATCTTCGATAATAGCCAGCTAATCCTAAAAAGGCTCTAACTTGCGTCTTGTTAGTGGGGATTGGGAAATCTTTGATAACCTGAACCTTTAATTCTCCAGGTGTTCTTAAACCCTGGCCTACCAAATGTCCAAGATACTTAACGTAAGCTTGTGCAATTTTGCATGACTGAGGAAAATGTCATCTAAATGTTTTAAATGATCCTCCCAGGTTTTGGAAAAAATAGCGACATCATCCAAATACGGCACAGCATACTCTTCACAGTCTTTTAATATGCTAGCCATGAGTCTACTGAAGTCATATGGGGCATTTTTCAAACCAAAAGGAAGACGCAATGGCTTGAACGTACCAAAATTGGTTACAAAAGCAGCATTGCGTTGGGCATTTTTACTCAACGGGATCTGCCAGTAACCTCTGGTCAGATCCAGAACTGATACATATTTTGCAGCCAACACCTTTTCTGTTGATTCTTCTATGTTTGGCAATGGAAAGAACTTTGTTCGGGTAATTTTGTTTAGCCGCTGATAATCAATGCAAGGTTTTGCTTCTTTTCCTGGAGCTTCCACTAATATAAGAGAAGTAAAAACTGATTCTCCTTTTTCAATTACGTTCAGCCTTAGCATTTTTCTACTTCCACTCTCAGGATTTTTGATTGTCGAGGTGAAAGTCTATAAAGTCTGGCACAAATAGGTCTGTCGGACTCTAGCTCAATGTCATGCTCGGTCAAATTTGTGCACCCAGGTTCTGTAGAAAAAGTGCGGGAATACCCTTTTATCAGTTGAGAAAGTTTTTCTTTCTGTTCTGCAGTCAGTCGAGTGTTTGACTGAATATTCATCCAAATATCAGATAATTCAGTGTACTTAATTCCTAACTCAAGTTTGGGGATTTCTTCATCCTCTTCTTTAATTAAGCTACTTTCCAGACTAAGCAAGTTAATGTTTTTTTCTCTCTGGAAGTAAGGTTTCATCATATTCGCATGATATACCTGGGTTTTATCACTGTCTGGAAAATGAATAACATAGTTGGTCTCTGAAAGTTGTTTTACAACCTTTCCCGGTCCTATCCAATTGACTGACAGTTTATTGGGTTTAGACGAAGCTACTATTAGAACAAGATCACCTTCTTTGAATTCCCACTTTTCGGCTTTAAGGTCATTCCACAATTTTTGGCTTTCCTTAGTTTTCTGCATGTTCTCTATAGCGAGTTCTTGGCATTGTTTCATTTGGTTCATTAATTCAAAAACGTACGTGACCATGCTGTTTTCTTCAACACATTGTTTGGTTAAGTTTTCATACAACAACATCATTGGAGTTCTCGAATTTCGGCCATGGACTAATTCAGCTGGACTGAAACCCATACTATCATGGATAACTGTTCTCAAAGCAAATAGTGCTTTGGGTACAATTTTCTCCCAGTCTGCTCCAGCTTCTAAACAAAGCACTCAGTATTCGTTTCAAAGTCCGGTGCATCCGTTCTACAGGATTACTTTAGGGATACCGTACAGAACTTCTAACAACTCGAATTCCGAACTTGTCCAAAAATTCTGTTGTAACCACACTCATGAACGATGTTCCTTGGTCAGTTTGCAATTCTCTAGGAAACCCAAGGTGACTAAAAATTTGCAGCAATGCATCTACAACGGTTGTAGAACACAAATTCGGGGTGGGAATAGCCTCAGGATATTTAGATGACATGCAAATGACTGTTATAATATATTTGTTCCCTGAAGTGCTGACAGGTAAAGGACCGCAAGCATCAACATTCAATTTAGTGAATATTTCAGAGATAACCGGAACAGTTTTCAAAGGGGCTTTTTTCTTATCTCGTGGTTTCCCGACTCTTTGACAATAGTCACAAGTTTTTACAAACTTTTCTACATCTCTATAACAATTTGGCCAGAAAAAAGTCTTAAATAAAGCATCTTTAGTTTTTCCTGCACCTAAATGTGCTGCTGTACCTTCATGACAAAATGTTTTCAGCTGCTCACGAAACTTTTCTGGGACAACTAAAAGTTTTCACTCAGTTCCATTTTTGTCTCTTTTCTTGAAGAATAGCATATTTTTTTTAAAAACATATTTGTTTTCTTTAGAAACATTTAATTTTGCGTCTGCGATAAGGGGTTTCAATTGTTCACTTTTGTGCTGTTCTTCCACAAAGACCTTTGGAGACGTTTTTATTAGATCATGCACTGAGAGTTCTTTTACTACAGGCAAAACTTCTTCAAGTTTTCTTTTATACCCCAAGGATACATCCAAAGTTTCTTTGATTCTATGCTGAAGCATGTGGCAGCAGTTATAGCCAACAATGGTGACTACACTAATTATGGATTTTGTGATCATCCACATGTCACAAGAGGCTGTAATTTTAATTGTTTGATCTTTGCACAACATGTTATCTGCCAAATAAATATTGTTGTGATATCTGTGGTCCTTCTTGATGTTGCATTTTGTGTGGCCAGAAATGTAGAAATAAAGAATGTGATTTCTATTATGTATAACTGAAGTAAATATTTACTCAATCCAATTTCCAATTTTAAAAAGCAACAATAATGTGTGATAACTTGTTGATATCTCATTTGTAAGAATCTCATTAACATAAATGGTCTCAATCCAGTAATTCTGCAAAAGTTAACCTTTTTTCCTAAACTGAAGGCTGATATTGTACAACTCATTCTTCAAAATATATAAAATAAAAACTGTCAAAGTTTTTCTTTAGGCAATTTAAAATTATGATGAAAAACATGTTTGTGACCTTAATTTTGGACATGAGTGTAATACAATAATCTATTTGATAATTATTTTACAGAAATTAAACAAGTTTTTTGGACAGGGAGTTAAAATATTAAAGAACATTAAAGAAAAAATTAAATTTAATTCATTGCTTCATTTAATGAATGAATTTTATTTGATACCAACCTCAAATGGGTCATTACTGCTGAGAGTTGAGTCGTCGAAGCTATCCAATGGTGACTGGGATGTGTATTGAGAATCAAAGTAAGACACATCCTCACAGGAGGTCTAAAAGAAAGTAGCAAGAATAAATAAATAAAATGTGAAATTTATTCAAAACTTAACTTAAATATTGAAAATAATAATAGAACTTTATAAAATAAGTGATTTTAAAAAACTTTCACCAAAATCCTTGGGGAAGAAATCTGTTTGTTGGCATACAAAACCAGAAAGTGTACAATGAGCAAAATTCACAATGGTCACTTGATAAATTTAATTATGTTTTTAGTTGATTTCGAAACTGATGTTAAACTTGTTGTTGCACTAGTAAAATCCAGATGCAACTTTAAATTTGATGATAGATGCCCAAAGTATTAAGAATTCTTCAAAAACAATTTTAAAAAAATCTTGTATGGATAAAAAGGAAAGTTGGCAACAATGAGGAATTTTAAATGATTAGCTGGAAATACACAATTGTATTTATCATGTGATTATGACATCTCATGAATTCATATATATAGCCCATTAATTAAACTAAACCCAGTGGTGCAAAAGCCCATAGGGGCCAAGGCCTACTGTGTCAAACTAAGTATATGTGACCATGGGCACTAAGGTCCGGGGCGGCTCTAGGGCCGGACAAACCGGATCCCTGCCTGGGGGGGGGGGGGCCTATTTGGAGCGAGTTTGAAATTTTTTTTTTTGTTACCAAAAAATTTGATATATTTTCTTAAAATATTATTGGGTGGGAATTTGGTATTTCATTTAACGTATCAAATTTTTTTATTTTGTACTCTGCTTATTCAATGAGTTTTCTTTTATGTTGAAACTTGAAGGATTCGAGGCAGGAGTATATGTTAAAGCATGAAATTTAATATATTTACACACCTTTCACTAGTAACCTTCTCTCCATTCTGGAGTGAGGTCACAACGGACCTTCATAGCTGTTTGGTGTTAGCTATCCAAAAGGGGACAAGGGTAATAAGAGGTCTTGGTAGATAGAGAGGCACAGGAGATGTTTTATTTTAGTTTTGATTGTAACTATAAGTTAAAACAAATGCCTGTGACCCCCACCATCAGTAGAATATTTTTCGAATAAATTGGTCTGCTTAAATGGACGATTCCTTCTCTTACATTTCACTCGTTGGAAATAATAACTAGTAATTTCATCCTTAATTTCGGATTTTTAAAAATTTTTTTTTGAGACTTAAAATACTATATATATAGAGAGGGGGGGAGGCATTTTCTATTTTTGTCCGGGGTGGCAAAACTGCTAGAGCCGGCCCTGCTGAGGTGCATGAGCAGATGCTGCAGTCGGATGGTCAGTCTTACATGAAAACCCGCAGTGTTTAGTTCCCAAGCAAGCCTGGTACTCCTTTAACCACTAACTAAAGGGATGAAAGGCTGAGTCGACCTTTGCCCAGCCCGAGATTTGAACCCCAAACCTGTGGCTTCGAAGCTCAACACACTATCATTAAGCCACTGGGCTTTAGCCCATAAATTATTTTTGTTAATAATAGAAGTCTATTTCCATAAAAATGCTTTAATTTAACTTAACATTTTGTCAACTACCTTTATAGGAATAAAAATTTAAAAGGGCATTACAAAATCAATCATGAAATGTAAGACATTAAAAATTCCTAAAGATATTTTTATAATGAATAATGACAAATATAACATAAATAAAGATTATGCATATGGAATATCTGTTTAACACCAACAATACAGGCATTTCTTATAATAAAAATGATTTAAAATCTCTGTTTTCTAACAAACAATTAAAATTCACTCTTATTCACACAAGATTTAATACAACTCAACTTAAATTAGTAAGATATTAAAATGAAGGCTGGAAAAATATTACTTTGATTCATCAATCTTCAGTTAGGATTAAATAATTCTCAGAAAATGTAAGGGAAGATGAAAGAATTTTTTTTCCTTAAATTTATTTCAAATAACTGTAAGAAACAAATAATTCAAAATATTTACTGAATACTGCTAATGCAAAAATAACAATTTTTTTCAATAGATACAAATTTTACATCAAAAAGTTCTCAAAAGATTTATATTCACAACAGAGTGGCATAATAATGATGGATACTCGCCAGTGTTGGTATATGAGGTGGAGTTACTTTTTTCATAAATAAATCATCCCAATTTATCTCTTGAAAAAATGGATGTTTCTTTATCGGTTCTGCATCATCCGGTCCACTTCCCAATCTTTGACTGACAGATCTCCTCATTAACTGTAATAGAATAATTCAATAAAAAACAACAATTAATTAATGTTAATTAACAATAAAATTAATTATTTTATCTCGTGCTTAATACAGTAAAATATTAACAAGTGCTATTTTAATTTAAAAGTACATCTAGAATTTAACAGATTTGAACAATCTAGTTAATTAGCATTTTTATTTCCAAAAACAAATAAGTCTTAGAATAAATGAAAATAGTTATATTCATATTATTCAGCTTAAAATATTTCAAGTAATAACTTTTAACTATACCATATATATATATTTATGAAATAATTCAGTAATATTTCTCGAGAGTGGTAAAAATAATTGTAAGACGTGGCGAGTGGATGTTATTACTGCAGTGAACCAAAGGATAGGGCATGGCCGATGGCGAGTGAATGACTGTATATTAGATACATTTCTATGTTGGTTGATGTTACGTATTCAATACTATAAATGAAGCAGTCTGGGACATTAATTCAGTTTATTGCATCTTGAAACACATAGAGATCAAGTAAGGATGGCATTACACATAACAAGAAGCAAGACACACAGACAAAGACAAACACAGAACGTGCGGCAGCCGACTGATTACATGATGAAGGCAAGCAGACAAAAGAGAGCAATTACACAAGATTTTTGCTTTTATACCAGCAGTGCAAGCACGTGATTATTACGTAATAGTAGTTCTGATTGGATAGAATTGGCGGGACAGGGATTTCGGACTAGCCGATTATGATTAAGATTACAGTGTTATTTTTTAAACCAAAGAATAAAAGTTTGTTTGAATATTAGTACAAAGAGTTAATAAAAAGGATACTAGAGGGAATTATTACATCTATATATATATATAAACAAATAATTAATAAAATCCATCAGTTAAACTCTTTTTGATAATCTTTAATGAAAACTACTTACATATAAACACAATAAATTAATAGAATATAGAAGGTTTGGATTTGTATATAATGTTACAAGACCCTAAGAGCTTATACAGAGGTAATTAAAAAGCTAATAATTAGTATTGACCACAGTATAAATACTGTAGTGTATTGGGTACGAATTCTCAGTCAGGCTAGAGATATAAATATGCACAATTTATTTACAAGCCCATCTCAAAACACCATCTTACATCCAGACCACGTTTTTACCTTCTGCTTCCAGCCGGCAACGCTCAAAAACCGGTCCTTTCGCATGTCCCTCTCTAGAGGAGTCTATTCGGAACGTTAGGGGAAAGGCATTTTGGGCAGCCCTTCTCCCCTACAAAAAAAATCTCAGGCAATACGCCATCCGCTCTGCGACTACGAAATCATGTGTTGTCATAAGAATAATCGTTACAATACATAGGTTCAAAAATTTTCTTCTCAAATTGGGATACACACAGCTATTGGAACATTAAAGAGGATTTCTCGAGCAAAACGAAAATAATTTTTTTACATGAATAAATTAAATTCTAATAAATTACACATACTTAAGTAATTATATATTTTACCAAAAATTGAAAGTAACATGAACTAAGCAAAAAGGATAAGTATATGAGAACTCATGCAATATATTTATACCAAACCACCTAAAAAAAATATTTTGCAAATGCATGGTGCACTGAATGTACAAGTAAATATGTAAAATGTTTCTATTAAACTTTTCCCAGGTCTTTCTTACTTATTCATACACACACTCCTTGGTCTTCATTATACTTCTCTATTAAAAACACAATGAATCAGGTATTTCATATATCAAAATATTGGTGTATATTGAGAAACCAGCAATGCTTTTTTTTATTACTATTTTTAGAAAAGTATTTTGGATTATTAGGAAAACAATGGTCAATATTTAATAAAAAATTAGATTAATGAAAATAAAATAAGAAACAATGTAGCTTTAACAAAAGACTGTTTTACAAATATTTTTTTATAAAATGCAAATTTTAGAAAAATTAAAAATTTTTAGGGGCATATTGAAACAGAAATTATTGCTATATATAATTTTAATTTCTATAATATATGACTAGTTTAATCTAACTACCTTATGTAAAAATATTATTTTATAAGGAGTGCCAGTTTATATTAAAAGATTCAAAAGTGCAAACCTGAAAAACGGCTAAGGAAAAAAAAATGTTTTAATTGTGATTAACATGTAACTAATGTGGAATAGAAAAAATATAATGAAAAATTTGGATTTTGTTCACTTCTCTTTTCCTATTGTTTCTAGAAAGATAATTTTGAAGACAAAATCTTCAGCATAAAGAATAAGTAGGAACAACCCCTTGGTAACAAAAATATATTCCTCATATTAATCTAGAAGAATCTAAAATGATTAGTGGATAACTCTTGAACAGGGGTGACCAACTAGCGGCCTACAAAGAGTTTTGACTAGCTAGCAAAGTTTCCCTTGCATGAAGATCAACAAGATTACATATAGATGCAAGTACAACAAGATGACAAACTTGCAGGCTGTCATGAGAATTTCAACAAACAATCTCACTCCTATTTCAAAAAAAAAAAAAAAAATCGTGGAAAAGTATGATGGGGTACATTGTGCCATTAAAATTAAATGTGCAAATAACTATAAATAATATGTACACACACAATTAAACACAATAAATAAATTGAACAAAACTGCTACTATTTTATTTTCTACTGCTACAGGGTGACACAAAAAAATGGGAACTTCTCAACAATCTAGTAAAAACAAGAGTAATGAAAGAAAAACATTTTATTCATAGTAATTGAAACCATAAAACTTGCCAATTAAGAAACATTAATGGAGAATTTGACATTTTTTAAAATTATATGTTTTAGATTCAGTCCTGTACAAATGCATTCTTGAAATCTGCTGTTGAGATTCCTCACTGTGTGTGTGTGACTGCTGCAACATCTCTAAAGAGTACAAATACTTCTTGGTTTTCCTGTTGGTTTCTTCTTTAGGGCAGATTCAGTCTCTTTAAAAGTTATAAATCCAACTTTTTATTGTGTTCTGATGGGACAACACTATGACATCTTAAGTTGTAAAAATGTCAGAACTTCTGTACAGTTTGCAAACTATCTCTGTTTTTATAAAACATTTTTACAGCTAATGCATGCTGTTGCTTTTTCTTCTCCCCCATGGTTACTAAAATGGCAAAGGGTTTACTCGCTCAAGGTGACTGTCCCGCAGTGCTACCACCTGCTTATTGCTGTTATCACGCATTTAAAAAATTCTCGTTATTTTGCATTACCCTGTACATATTATCTACACTATTAAAATTCGTAGGTAAACAAACATATGTATGTCGCTTTGTAATTATGTACATCTATTTTCTCACGAACGGCACGGCGCAGAAACTCGCCGAAGGTACCAAAAGATCGGGAATGATTTTTTACCATTTATATTCCAATATTGCAATTAGTTAAAAAGATAATAATTAAAGACCTTAAAACGCATAATTATTGCCATTTTTTACTGCAAGGCAGTGAAGTTCCAAATTTTCGAGTTCCAAGTTTCCAAATTTCCCCCCCTCCCCCAGATGTTTTTAAAACAGGATGTAATCTTTCTTTACGAGATTCGGACAAAAAATAATTACCGAATTCGAAAGATCATTTACTTCGCCATGATACGGTATAATTTATTTTATAAAATAATATTTTCTATTTTTTACGATTTTTTTCTAAAATGAGTCGAAATTGATACGTTTTTATGAAAATGATTTCTAAATCATTCCGTTTGAGTTTTCTTTCGCGTTAATGAAATGATATTCCACACTAAACACGTTCATGCGTTTCTCTTTTAGAATCAGTCATTTAAAAAATAAAATATCAAAAACTTTTTTTAATCATTTTTTAAAAAATAAAAATTTTAATTAAATACTTAATAACTTCGTTATTTATAAAAAAAATCTCCCGAAACCTTTTTTCTGTGTATAGAACAAAATTGTCTGTAATCTGTACAAAGACTGAAAAAATTGCTTAAAAATTACGGTTTTTTAAAAAAAATTGTGTTTTTCGTTTTTGTGCCCTCTTTGCGAGAGATAATCACACATACAATGTAGTATTTTTTTTTTTTCCATTTTGTTTAAAAATTACCGTAGTTTGTAATCGATATACGAAGTTAGAAGGCAATAACAAAATTGGAGCCCCTCCAAAAAAATTAAAACTTTAACAAATAACGTGATTTTACAAGAGCCAAGGGTTTGGCGGCGACTGTGCACTCTGCGTTTGCACTTAACGTTTGATGCAAGGTTACACTAGAAAAGAAGATGCCTATAAATAATGAAAATCACCAGATTTGGCGAAATTGAATATCTCTTCCTTTTATTTTAAAGGTCTTTTAACACTTATTTCAGTGAAATTCGTGGCGTGTTCGTCAGAGCACTTAATTACTACCGATTTTACCCGTGTTCAAAACAACATTACTTAATTTTTATGATTTTTTAAAAAATACTCAAAATGTTATTCGTGCATTTAATAACTTTGCCCGCAATTTTGTAATTGGAAAGATAATTTATTTCGCCTTGATACAGTATGTTTTTTTACAAAACACTGATACTTTACATATTTTATGATTTTTTCTAAATTGAATCGATATCGATGCGTTTAAATGAAAAGGATTTTTAAAAAACTCATACTTTGATCTTTTAGAGTTAGTGATTTAAAAAAAATAAAATATCGAAAACTTTTTTTTACAAATTTTTAAAAAATACTGTAAAATCCAGCGTATAACACGCACTTTTAACACCAAAAATAAGATCGAAATTTGCGGGCGCGTGTTATACGTCGGGTATAAACACAAGAGCTTTAAAAATAACAAAAGAGATAAGTATAAAAAAACAATTTCTTCTACACATATTAAAATACTGTTTATTTAAAAAAAAAAAGAAAAAAAGGACATGCCTTATGAATTAAAAGTTATAGTTCTAGACACTGGCGTAGTTAGTTCTGAGTGGGCCCTGTATCAAAATACCTTCGGGGACCTTTTTTAGATATGGAAGCCTTGTTAGAGAGGGAGTGTACTTACACATTTTGGGGCCCTGTATCATTGATAAGGTTGATATGACAGTAGCTCCAACGCCCCTGGCTCTAGAAGTGTACTATTTTTTCAATAGTCTGGGATACCTTGAATAAATTACTTCAAAACATAAGAGCATTGTATACTCATATTTTAGATTTCATTAAAAAGGGGGTGTGCGCTATATGGCGAATATACCTAAAAATCAAAAAATGCAGCTTTGAAGTATAGGTGCGTGTTATACAATGGTGCGCGTTAAGCTGGATTTTACGGTACTCAAATTTTATATATTGAATAACTACTTATCAAATTCAAATTTTTAATAACTTCTTCATTTATAAAAATAATTGCATGAAACTTTTCCTGTGTATCGAACATTTCAGAAAATGTTCACAATTTTAATTCAACATTTAATATAGTTGTGAAATTTTGTAACTATAAAAATTTCTACTTTTTCCTCTTTTTTTTAACATACAACTATTTTTAAAAAGGTACATTTTAGTTTCCAGGGTCTAAAAAGTTGCAAAGTGAATGAATGAATATTAAAGTCCCACTGTTCACCTACTCAAGAGCTTTTGCGACTCACCTTGACATTTTGAACCATGGTCAAGTGACAAGGATGAGTCTTGAGCTGGCACCCATATCTCTCTTAACTACCATACCACACCAACGCTAGGACGTTTAAACTCTCGATAGATTCAACAGCGGGGTTTCAGCGGTAGACAAAAAGGGCAGTAATAATTAACTGTGGGAAATTACCACACAAATTTTGTAATGATGTTAATAAAGAAATCACACACATATACCAGGAATGGCTGATAGCGAGAGGGGAAGGGGAATTTCCATGACAATATGTTATGTATTTAAAAAATGTTCATGCACTCCCGGGGGGAAATAAAATCTGCCTGACAAAGAGAAGAAGCGAAAAAATTTCAAAAACAGGGAATTTTAAATTATATACATGGCAAAAGTCCGAGCAATGCTGGGCTAAGCAGAGGGGGGGGGGGGTAATTTTGAAATAGAGTACTAGAAGTGCTGATTTTGTGAAGGGAAAATTTATAAAAGAGAAAGACTGTGCAACGCCGGGCCATGCAGCTAGTTTTTTTATAATGAATGCATTCATCTTAAAAAAAGGTGTAATCCTCTGGTATCCACCACTCTCACAAGGTGATCTGGGAGCCAAAACAAATTGCCCACCCCTGTTCTAGAAGATTCAATGCCTTCACTGCCAATGAAAATATAATAAAGGAAGCATCATTGATGTCGATGTTTGACAGTGAGTGTATATTAGCACTAGCGACGAATTTAGCGGACTGTAATAAATTGTGATCTAAGACTAAAGGTATCGGTTTCGCATTCCAGTCTGTTGAAAGAAAATTGATTCAATGAAAAGTCCAAGTTCAATTTGATATTATTGGATATATTTCAATGCTGAAGAATATTTCAATATGAATAGAATAGTTCACACGTAATAACATAGTTCACAAGTTATAGCATAGTTCACAAGTAGGAATTTCGACACAAGAATATTTCACAAGAGAATGTTTCACTATAGTATGTTTACATCTTAAAGAAAGATACATGCACTGGCTGTTGCCACAAGACCACTTCAAAATGGAAGCGGCTCACTGCAACAGCGCTACCTAACGGCTTTTACTATTCAACAGTGAGTATTTAGGCCACCTCACACAATATTGTGACTATGGATTTATAATACTACATTCTGCATTTGTGTTACTTTTAAATTTGTGTTAATCCTTCTGTATAAGAAAAAAAAATCTGTTATTATTACTAAAGAGTACCAGAACAAATTGCAATTCAGTCTGAAAGAACCTGCTTGTTACCTGCATGGAACTTTCCTACATTTAAAAGAAATTCAACCATGTATCAATCTAAAAATAAAATATTAAGACACAATTCTTCATAAAAGTCTAAGTTAAAAGCCAATATTTGTCTAATGTTTTTTAAAAAATTACAGCAAAAACCATTATACAAAAAAGATTCAGTGGTAAACCACACATAATTATTTTAACTTTGACATTAGAAAGCTACAAATAAAATAAAAAATTTCTAACAAAATTCCTTTTAACAGAAGAAAAAAGTTTATGCATTACCTTTGCCATTATATCCATAGCACTTTCCGATATATGACTCGGAAATGACAACTCTTTATTCAAGATCTGGAATCATTCAAAAAATAGGATGATAGAGCATATAACATAATGGAATAACCAACACAACTTTAATAAAAAAAATTTGAATAATTTACCTCTTGCATAGTTTTATTCCTGCTTTTACTTTGAAAAGGAGGCTAAAGGAGAAAAAAGAATCAATCTGAGAAACTGTCTTAAGATTTGGAAGAAAGAGAAATAAAACTTATATATATATAATTTAAACAAATTAAAATCTTTAATCAATATATATCTTTTAATATTATCAGTGACAAAACATTTTTCTAAAAAAATAATAAAAGTTCTTTTAATGTACACATCCTATAAATCATATCCTTTTTCTCTGAAGAAAACAGTATGTTGCATTCTAGAAACCCACTGATCTGAACTTATGATATATCTTAAAGTAAGATATACAAAATCAACAGCATAACTAATTAAACATTCTACAGCTTTTCTGGGTTTCTATAAACATAGAATTATTTACATGACATACATGCAATGACTATTTTCATCTATTTCTTTTCCCTTATTTATCAAATATGGGAGAGATAGAAACCACAGATAATTTTTATATTTACAAATTAACATATTCTTAGTAATCCTTTAAAATCATGAACCCTAAGAATGAGAAAAATCCTACACTTAGGAAAAGTGTGGTAATAAAAATAAATTAATAAAAAGTAATAATTTAAAGTTTTTACTGCTAGAAATGCAACTATCCTTTGATAAAAACATAAAAATATTTTAAAAAATGTGTAAATATACAATAAATTGTGTCCAAACTGTTAGTTATTCCTAAAGCAGTATATATTTCTGTTTCACAACAAAAAAATAATCACATGCACACATTACACATGTATTTATATACATGTATAAAACACCAATGTAAATATTGTCTTGGTGCCTACCACCTACATCCTTCAAAATTTTCAATGTTTGAATAATTATTTTTTAAAAAATGAAATTATACATTTCAATTAAAAATTTTTTCACAAAAATGATAAAGGACTCAGGTTTTTAAAACTTCTAATTCAAGAGCTATTTATATGTAATCATTTAATTAAGTTTGAAAATTATTAAAATTATAAATACAACACACCATGTGATTTAATAGGTTTTAATTGAAATTCTATACTTACATAGCCAATCATTACATCATACATCAGTACTCCAAGGCTCCACCAATCAACAGCCTTACCATGACCCTTATTTGATATAATTTCGGGTGCCCTATAAAGTTTCAAAAGTTGTTAAAATTTTTTGAAAAATAAAATATTACATCAATTTAATGATTTTTGAAAAGGGAAAAATAACTTACATGTAATCTATGGTACCACAAAATGAATAAGTGGTGCATCCATCAAACATATTTTCTTTACTCAATCCGAAGTCGCAAAGTTTCACATGGCCTAAATATAGAGAATATTCAATTCATCAATTAAATATTATAAATTACAAGTTATAATATGATAACACTTTTTTTATGATTAATATACACATTAATAAGTATGCACAAAAAAATTTTCTTCACAAAAAAACTAATAGGTAATGTTGTTTTTTTGTCTCCTATATAATGCAGAAAAATTGCTTGAATAATTATCCTTGCTTCCTGCTTTCACCAATAATGGAACTTGAATTTGAAAAATATGTTATAAAAATTAATTTCCAAAAAATTTAGTACTCTTTCATTTCATTGGCACCAAACTTGCCAAACAAATTTTATTGGCAACACATACAATATACACATTAAAAAAAAGTGTGTGTGTACTTATGTACGCACATAAGAAGTTATACTTCTTTGACGTAACAAGATTAAAATCTTTCTAAAAATCTTTTGCAGGGCAAGCTGGGCCAAAGACAAAAGGCGGTCACGAGCAGATTTGAACGATACTAACCTTCGGAACAGGCAAACCTGAGATAATCACGATTTAAATAAATTTAAACACCCCCACACAGGGACAATAGGACCAATAATATGGAGAGGGGGTCGAAGGCGGGAATGATCTGTCCCGTTGACGTATCTGTTCCTATGGAACGCAAAGCAAAGGTTCGTTGACGCGGGGGTATAGCTCAGTAGTAGAGCATTCGACTGCAGATCGAGTGGTCCCCGGTTCAAACCCGGGAGTCTTCTTCTCCAGGGAAGTGAAGAGGAATTTTTTTTTTGAGGATTTTGAAGGCGGGAATGATCTGTCCCATTCTGTATATTTCTAGACAAAGCATTTTTGTATCCGTACCTACGGAACACAAAGCAAAGGCTCTCTAAAACACGGGGTGTATAGCTCAGTGGTAGAGCATTCGGCTGCAGATCGAGAGGTCTCCGGTTCAAACCCGGGTGTCCCCTTCTTCAGGGAAGTGAAGTATTTTTCTGAGAATTTCGAAGGCGGGAATGATTTGTCCCGTTCTGTATATTTCTAGAGAAAGGATTTTCGCATCCGTGACGGTGTGCGCGCGCATTGTAAAAATTTATCCTCATTCTATTTCTCTAATGCCCCAAAAGAAGTATAACTTCAAAAAATGTTAGTTCTAAACATTTTTTTTAAACTTCAGAGGAATAAATATTTTAATATCATTGCAAGTTTTTCATTAAATTATCCCATTTGGCATCAGTTGTATTAATTTTGGCCACTTTATGCCGACACAGGCAAAATAGAAAAGTATCAATAAAAATTCTTATAAGATCAAAACAAAAATCTCATTTTTATCCATTGCTTGCCAATCTGTGTAATCAGGAATCCAAAATGTTAAAGAAAATAGTGAAAATATTCATTTTTTTCCCTCCAAGATAAATATTTATTTTTAGATTTTTAAGCTATTTATATTTAATTTCTTTTATGTCAAGTTTAGAATAGATAGTTTGGAAATTTTTTAAAATGCAACAACTTATTATATTAGTTTGTATATTTTTTATACTCCATATAAAATCTTTGCAATGCAAAGTAATCTTGACCAAGTTCACTTGCTGAGAACACCATTATGATAATCTTGTGTCAAAAACACAATCATAGTGGACTGTTGCATGCAATTAGACAAGAAAAATGAACAATCAGAAGTCAGAAAATTTTTTCATTTAATACATTGTATATATAAAAACTGCGAGTTCCTACAATGAATTTTATCAAACAAGGAACATTCAAAAAAGCATTATTAACAATAATAAAAAAATTAAAGTCAATTCCTAGTTAGATCAACTAAAAAATTTATTTTAGTTACTTTTTACTAAATAGTTATATAATTAATATGGTTAAAGTGTAGTATGGGGGGGGGGGGCCAGTAGCGCACACACAAATTTTTCAAGCGGGGGTCTGGGGTCATTATGTAATTATTTTATTCATAATGAAAAAAAAAATGCAATTATTACTATGGGTAATAATCCTATAATATTTGTTATTTATAAATGTTTCTTTTAATATTTATTTATAAATATTATTATTTATTTATAATTGTTATTTATTTATAAATATTATCTTATTTATTTATAAATATTATCTTATTTATTTATAAATATTATCTTATTTATTTATAACTATTTCTGTTGTTTATTATAGTTATGTATTAGGAGTTCTCTTATGCATTATTTTTATTTTTTTACAATTCGACGATTATTCTTTTTAATAATTACCATTTAATTATATTATATGATTATTATTTCTAATAACCGTTATAAAATCGTACTATATGAATATTATATATAATTACGATAAAATAATACTTTCAGATTATTATATGCTGCTTATAATACTATTACTACATATTACTTTTTATTAGATAATATTATTATATTCATTATTTATTGATTTGTGTGTGTGTGATCTAGTTTACTATCAATCTCTTCCTATATCCTTATATCCTTTATTCTAAATACATTTCAAAACAATTCTTTTAAATTATTGTGTACCATTAAATTACCGCTAGAGAGAGGACGCCATGCTTGGCGCAATTACCCCCGTTATCAAATTAGTTCCATTAAATTATTGTATTGCACCCAAAACAATAGTGTTGTATGTCATGGCTAAATTCCAAGCATAGTTTAACAAGTTGTGAATAACTTACATGACATCCCAATGTTGTCAATAATCCAGGAATATAGTATTACTAGAACGGCAAGCAATGTGGGCGTTTTCAAAATGTGCCGCCATTAATGAGATGTAAACAAATCCGAAAAACGAGTGGAGTTGAGAAACAGCTTTTGCTGATGGCAGCTGTGCTCCGGTCGTCGCTTGTGACATCACGGTTCTATCTGGCCACTCGGGAGTTTTCTTAATAGTTTGTATCGCTTGTTGTGGAATTAATACAATATGCTAATTGTATTAATGTATAAATAAAGATCGCTACTGTTGTGTAGTCAGTAGCAGTTGGATGTTTCTCAGCAAGTGGCTGACTCCATACTGTACTCGAATGTTTTTTGAGCAAGGTGCTCAGAATGTATTCAACTGTGTTTCTCATTTTTAAAAATGTCATTGTAAAGATTTCATCCTTTTTGCATCGTCTTTAATAAAATCATGTTTAAGAAATTCTCGTCTTTCATGAAAAAGTCCACCACATCCGTTATTTAATTTTTAAGATCCACTGTTCATAGCTTTGCTGGTTAGTAAGTTTTTCACACTTTAATGTTAAAAGTGTAGAACTTAAGATACGGTAACAAATAGTATATAGAACATGTAAGCTCAAATGAGCGCTTTAAAATGAGAAAAGAAACCTTTAAAGTTTTGATACAAATCGCCAAAATGGTCGCTAAGTCACCAAAAATGATGCCAACATGGATGTATTTGTAATTCTTTAAATAATTAGTTTGAATCAATTTTTATTAATTATAATTAAATTATTGTATTGTCATTCAAAATAATTATGTATATAAAATTTCAGCTTAATTGAGCGCCTTAAAATGTATTTTATTAACGATTGAAAATTTGAACAAGATAAATATATAGAGAGTATGAGATAATAGGAATTGAAAGAAGTAGAAATGTGTGATTTATAGCACTAATTAAATGCACATCACTCATTATTTAAAAAAATATCTTGGCACTTACCAATGATATTAGAAACATCCATATTCGAAAATAGCACAAAATACAACAGAAGACTGAAATAACAGCTTGATGAACAAATGCAATGGAATAGGTTAAATTTAATGGTCTGAAACGACGATATAAATGGTTAGTAGGATTGTGACGGGGCTTTATCGCGCCTTTTACTAATTATCTTGGGAACCTTTGGGGTCAGAATGGCATTTCAATCCAACCTTCTCAAGAAGAAAACGCGATGTGCAGATTAGGGAATGATTATATATATTGGAGCTTTTGCATTCGCGTAGTGGTCGGCTGGAGAGTATTATAGGCATATAGAAGTTGGTTAGAAGCTAGAAAGTTGCATAGTAGCCGGATAATAAGATATATAGAAGATTTACATTAAAGGAAGAAAGTACAAGAGGCAGATATAGAGTTTGGTTGCAGATCGCCATGAGATATCCGTAAGCGATAGATTATTAAAGTTTAATTATAGAGCAGATTCTAGCTAGTTAAGAAATTGGCTATAGATAAAGTTATGGAGGTTAATTTATCATAAAGATAATGAGTAGGATTTAATGTGCTATTTGCTAAGAATTGTTAATTACATCACTCTTGATCGTTTTCATCTAAGACTTGTGTTGCATTGATTAATATATATTGAGATAATAATAAACTAGTTTTATTATGGAAAGGTTTGAGTGGTCAATCTTTTATCCCTACAAATCTAGGTCGTGTGGATAAAGAGATGATACCCCCGGGCAGGGGGGTATCAAAGGGTTATCACAGAAAAAACCCAATAAAAATTAATTCTCATATATGTTATCCCCATGGCACACAACCACATAATAAAAATACCAAGGTAACCACATTGTAATGTTATTGCCCATCTTGGCAAACATAAACAACTTGGTGCGTGTAGTACCCAGATATCAAATTAGCCTTAACTTCTTTTTTAGTTTAAATTAATTCATTCTTAGTTAATTTTCATATTTTTCTGCATTTTATTCACCATGACATTACATTTGTATAATTTGTTTCTTTTATGGATTTATTGTGAATAAGTTGAATATCAACATAACTATATAAAGGAAATCAAAAGTAAGACATCCATTTCCTCTATTTTTGTCTTCTAAATTGCTTCAATAATGTAATTTTTGTATATAAGAGTACTTTGGTTGGTTACTCACATACACATACTGACAGTATTAAAATAAAAAAAAAATTACTAAACACTTAAGTGGCTTCACAAATTTACATATTGCATGTGCTGCGTTTGATTCTTTAATGAATTTATGGTATAAATTGAATATAAACACAATATGATTATGTAAAAGAATAAATTATAAATGACTTTCAATTCTTCCAATTGTTATTCTCCCAAATTTTTTAGTAATGTTATTTTAGTGTTAAATAATATTTAGTTCCCCACAATGCATCAGCAAAATTGTTACATCACTGCTCAAAATTTTGTATTCTACATTCATTATGAAAACAAATTTTATAAAATTAAATATTTATGGGACTGATCTATAACATAAATATCTACCATTATTAGATATATTTTCAGATTAAAAGTGCAGCTCTTTAACATGTTAAATGCCATACTTTTCAAGATTCTGGTAAAAAAAACCCCAATATTTACAAATATTATAAACTTCATATTTACATCAACATACTATGAATTTCATCACATCTGCACAAACATGTTATGAAACAAACTAAGAGATAACTCCCATTTGACATCCTAGGCAATAATGCTAGTTATCTTGGAATTAGAAATTAATGTGTTATAAAGTAAAAATTACCTTTTTTTTTTTAAAAAAAATTTGATTAAATTCTTACATATTGCACACAACTTTTGTAATTATTATTTTGATAACATAGCTTGTGATACCTATAGATTCATTTTAGCTGTGGCCAATTTTATGATAATTTTTGTCATGGCTTTATCAATGGCTTAGCCAGTCCTGAGTGGATCCTGTATCAAAGTTCCTTCAGGTCCTTTTTTTTTAAAAGAAATAAAATAATGTTACACATTTTGGGGTTCCTGTAGCTTAGGGGGCCTTTATCATTGATATGGCGGTAGTATACCCCTGGCTACTATAAAATGCGACTAGTGTAAATTTTCTTTAATCCTTGATTAAAACCTCCGATCAATTATGATTAAAAATTTAAAACATTTTTTTGTATATTAAAAGAGTGATTTAAGTTCTTTTGTAATTTTTTTATTATAAATAGTAAAAGAGTTGCACTGATTTTGTAATATATTTAAAAAAGCACTCTTTATACTTTTTTTTTGGTAAGGAAAAGAATAGGTAGTTTTTCATAAATATAACTTCAAGTATTTATAATCTGATTATAAAACAGTTTTCTATTGCAAAATTCGTTCATCTGGAATACCAGGTATTTTAGATAATGAAAATTAATAGTGAGAAAATTTATGAAAAGTTAAGATTATTGATGTATATAAATGTAAAATAGAACATTTACTTTTACATATATTGAAACACTAGTTTGACAGTTATCTTTCAATTATTATGCACAGTCGCATACACAAGGGGTTTGAGGGTCCAAACACATCCCATAAGGCGAACATATTTTATGTTTTTAGCATAGAGATCATGCTACAATGCTTTTGTCTGAGTTATTTTAGAATGTAACCCTCCCCTATTAATAATATCTGTATATGCAATTGATTAAGTAACCACCTTTTGAGAATCATTACATAGAACAAAATATTGTAAAAAACCCTCACTTCCATGTAATTTTATTTTAAACTCAATATCTCACAGAATAACTTTAAAAAAAAATACTATATATTCATAGAATATGAATAAACATCTTTGTATTTACCTTCAGAGTCCAACAAAACATTTTTCAACTTGAGGTCACGGTAAATGATACCATTTGCATGTAAATGCTGAACAGCTAAGATGATTTCACCTAAATAAAAACTGAAAAGCAAAACATTTAAATATATAATTTCAAAATATCTAAATAAAATAAAGAATAATTATTTAAAAAACTTATTTAAAGATCATTTCAGTTCACATTCAACTCAGATTTTATACAGTAAATTTGAAAACAATGTTGATGTATTTGCAGAAGGAAACAAATTATATGTGAAGAAAAACACACATTTTCTAAACCAAAAATTAAGCTTCCACATCTCACACCCTAAGTAAAAATTCCTTACTTAGTTCAAACTGACAAAAAACTCATTATTTTATGTCATCTTAGTTAACCTCCCTGAAATATTTTTATTTAAAACTTTTTTTTACAAATGATATAAAAAAAACTACAGTTAAGCATAATAAATAAACCATTACTTTCTTTATTATCACAATCACAATAAAAGTTTTTTAACACTTTATAAAAATTAGTAAAATATAAATAAATAAGCGTAGCCCACATTTCTTTCTAAAGATGCATAGGTTTTGAGAGAGATAAAGCATGAAAATACAATAAACTCTCATTAATCAAGACACAGCTATTTAAAAAAAAAAATTCCTGGTTAATAAACACACACAAAAACTTTTTTTAAAAAACACATTATTGTGCTTTTTCATTTTTCAAAATACATATAATTTTTAGTGTACGTATTATTAACCATGTATTTTTGGGTAATTTCAGAGGTTATATTGTTTAATCCAGATAACCTAGAGCAGTAACGTACACCCCAAAGCCTAACTGATGCCAATACATATTTAACCAATTTTTAAAATATTAAAGTTCTAACATGATTTTGCAAGGGGACCCTAATATTCTCTGTTATGCCACTGACCTAGAGCCCCAACTTATCTCGATTAATGAGATTCAACTACTTTCTATAAAACTCCTTTAAAGAGCAGTTGAATTATGCAAAAAGATAATTAAAAAAACGTATGGAACAAATTTATTTAAAAAAACATTACACACACATCCTTGAATATTTTAGTTATATTCAGCACTATACATTATAAATTTTTAGTTTATATAAGAATAATATCAAAGTTAAATACTAAATTTACTTATGGGCTTCTTGATTTTGTAGGTACTTGCGTATTACCGCAACCTATTGGCAACATTATATAAAATGAAGCACCTGATTGCCAATTCAGCACATATGACACATAGGAAATCAGAGTTGCCAACTTCGCAAATTATTAATAGAGTAGGCAACTGTTGCGATTATATGCAAGTACCTTTTTTTAATATGCAGAGATGAAAATACAAACTTTAAAAAATATTTATAAATTGACTAATTTAATATATATTAAAAATACTATATATATATATTTAAATGCCCTTATCTCAATTCTTTTTTTACCTTTAAATAAATAATGAAGAAATTTATTTTTCAATGTAAAAAAAAACTTCACACCTACCTTAAAAATTTTTCATATAAATAAGCAGTATACATAAAGCAACTACATGAATTTTTTTAAAACTGCATATAGGAAAATTACATACATATAAGAATGGTATCATGGAAATGGCAAATCATGGAATGGATGCTATAACATTCTAGTAAATGAGACAATTGAAAATAATCGGAAAAACTTTAGTATTGCCCACCCATCTAATTGTTTTGTCCCTTAAGTTTGAGCGTGATTTATGTTTGATAAATTTCATTTGTGACAAAAACATTTCACAGATGCAAGATTTATGATCCAAAAGTTCACAACTTTTTGTACCAGATCTCTCGAATTGAAAATTTTTTGAAATGTTACAATGCAATACTGTTCACTTCTAAGTATGTATAAAAACAGAAGCAACCTGATAAAATCAAAACATATATTATATATTTTTTACAAAACACTACACGAAAAACAAATTATTGCACAAAATAATCATATTTTGTAAAGAATTTTGTGTGACGCAAAATTATTCAACGTAGACCACCCCTAGATTAGATAATACCATATTAAGTTTTTGTAACCTGATTAAGATTTTAACTAGCTACCAAATTATGACAGCTGATCAAATATAAATGAAAGACTTTATATAAGACTCCTTCCGAATCATTACTTGCCAATGTTGTACCAATATTGCCAAAGAGACACCAATATATATTGGGATTTATTTTTAATATTAGATGTTGAAAAGAATTCTGATACATATGAAGGCATAGAGAGACTTTTTGTTACGTATATATTTCTTCATTCCATGAAAATTGTTCTCTACCCAATGCTTTTTGGAAGGGTCTAAAAAACACTATAAGAAAGATGATTGAAAGTTGTCTAGTGAAATCTATTAAATTTTTTTGTTATCATAAACTGCAACAGGCCTTGCATTGTACTGGGGAAAAAATCATTCCAGACTGCAATAGAATGAAACTTTGTTTCAAACTTTTTGGAAAATTCACAGCAGTAAACTGTGCATCAAGCTAACATACACAATACTCTGTGAATTCCCAAAAACATTAGTGAGAACTTCCCCCAAGAAAACAACCAAAATTTCAATTTTAAAGGAGTAAATTCAATTTTGTGTGCCCTTCCATACTGGACTGTAGCCAAGTTTACATAGTCATAAACTTGTTGGCATTTCTGTTGAATCTTGGGTTTAAAGTGTTACTAAGGGCTCACCATGAAAAGGGACTGATACATGTTAAACTAGTAGAGGTTTAATGTACCTGTAGTGTACTTTCGTAATACCGGATGATCGTTATTCATAATAATGGATCATCCTTACTCATAATAACGGATCACTCTTACTCATAGATCGTTGGAGAAGCTGTTTGGAGTACCTAGACCTGTCGGTCTCTAACCTCCTATCATGTAATTTTGATATGCCTTTAGAGAGTTTTACCATTTGCCCATTGTAATAAAAATTTTTAGAATAATAAATTTATAGTCATAGAATATAAATATCTAATTATCTTGGATGTAAGAACACAAATTAAAATTTAAAAGAGCTTTAAAATCAAAGAAAAAACATTGAAAATGACTTAAAAAAGTGGGCGGAGTTAGCCTAGCCAATCCGGTTGCAGTAAAAACTGTAGATCTTGAGCGCGGGAAAAGTTTTTTTTTTCATCAGTTGGTAGTTGGAAAAGTTGGTAGGAAACGTGAGTCGAAGTCAGAGAGTTGAAAGGAATTGATCTGATTGGCCGATACAAGAGTTCGGTAGAGGGGGTATAAGTAGATTTGGGAATGTGGGTAACCAATCACAAACTCAAATTCCCTGATTACTTAATTAAAATTATATACAATTATTTACACAACAGATCCTTTCGGGTCCGTGTAAATAACACTTTTTCTGAAACGGGCTTTTGTCAAAGTGGAACGCCGCAGGGTTCGGTCCTCAGTCCGTACTTGTACAACATATTTACACATGACTTTCCAGATCACTCCAACGTCAGCATTTGCTTATTCGCAGATGACTCAGCAGCATTGACCCAGGGTGTCCATCTCGAATACTCTATTAAAGCCATGCAAAATTACCTCGACATTCTTGAGAAATGGTTAACTGATTGGAGAATAGCTATTAATGTTGAAAAATCACAAGCTATCGTTTTCAGAAAATGGGGTGTCATTGACCCCCATTGCGAACTCACACTTTTTGATGACAACATTCAGTGGGTCTTGGTCGTTCGTTACCTGGGCTTACACATGGATAATCGTCTAACATACAAGAAACACATCGATTATCTTGCTGACAAATTCTGGGGTAGAATTGCGTTAGCTATCTCCCTTATTGAAAGAAAGTCTCCTCTCTCCCTTGAAAATAAAGTTATATTTTACAAGCAAGTTTTGCGCCCAGTGATCACGTACGGCTCACCAATTTGGGGAGCCGCGGCCCCGACTCACACTAAACGTATTCAAGTTATTCAAAACAAAATTCTACGCATTATCACTAACGCACCTTGGTACGTTAGAAATAGTGTCATACACCACGACCTACATATGGAGCCGATAGATAATTACATCACTAGAAGTTCTAGAAATATTTTTACTTCTATTCAGAACCACGACAACCCAATTATTAAAGCTCAAACACTGTTCACGTATCCACATACTAAGCTTAATTTTGCTTACAAGACATCTAAGTGGAATTTGCCCTTAAAGCCGCCGTAATCACAACAAAATTACTTAATTTCTACATCCTACAACATTCAAATGCCTTTAGCTCTCCATCTTAACTTGGTTCAGTGTTTAAAGCTGTTTCCGCGATAGAATTCGCTCTTTTGCGTTTCGCATTCTCGTTTTGGCATTTTGCCAAGTTTCCTTCCTGCGCTCTGCCATTCTTCGCTGCCTCGTGACGTCACTTTTCGTTTCGTCTCGGCCGGTTGTGCCTCTCCCCTCCTCTCCCACCGCGGTGGGGGTAGTCTGATATTGGTCTTTCTTTTCACACTTCGGTCGCTGTTGTCACTGGGCATATGGCTCGCAGAGCGAGCCCTTATCCCATATCGTAGCATATTAATGGTGCCTGTGGTAGTAGCGTCCTTGCTGAGAGGGAACAATCTGAATGGTTTCCGTGAATTTGGGTATAAGCGTTCATTCGCTGGGACCCGCCTCATCTAATTTTCGTTTCGTTTCGTAACCAATCAGGGTGCTCCAGCATTTCAACGATGTTGAAGTGCTGTGCTTGCGAGAGAAAAATTTTGAAAAGGAAAAATGGTAGAAAAAATTTAAATAAAGTCTGGGTTGACCAGGATATCTCTTGGTCTTCTCACAGAAAAGTGGGAAAAATAAGAGGGGATATCGGTTATAGATGAATTGTTAGATTCATCTATGTTGTTGAAAAAGTTAACTGCTAATTTTCGAATTGTCTGTCTAATGGTGGGGATATTACAGGCGAATCTAAGATCTTTATTTCTCATGTATCAATGAGCGTTGCAAATTTGCCTGATAATGACATTTTGGGAGGTTTCAAGTAAATTTATATTTTTGCTGCGTGTCCCCACACGGGGGAGGCGTAGGTAAGCAATGGTTTTAAGATCAGAGTCTAGATAAGCAGTTTATTATGTCTACTTAATTTAGACTTTCTGCAAATTAGGGAGTAAAGCTTTCGCGTAGTATTTTTAAATTTGTCTCTAGTATATGTAATGTGTTCTCGGAAAGTGAGATTTTTATCAATGATGACACCAAGGTATTTGGTGTGTTGAGACCAGGGAATTCTTTGATTTTGCAAAGTAATTTCAGGGGGGGGGGGGGGGTCTTTTGGAAAAGAAAACCGCTTCCGTCTTTGAACTGTTTAGAGCAATCTTCGACACGGAGAACCATACCTCCAGGTGGGCCAAGTGTTCGTTTATGTTATCAACAAGTGAGTTGAGGTTTCTGTGTCTGCTGAGTATAGTTGTGTCATCTGCATACAGGCAAATGATGGTATTAGTACTTTTGATAATATCGTTTACATAAAGATTAAAGAGGGTTGGAGCGAGAATTGACCCTTGGGCCACTCCCGCACCAAATTTTTTTAATTTGAGAGTACGTGCGATTAATTCTAACAGAGAAGGATCTATCAGAAATGTAAGAATTAATAAGGAAGATAAGAGGGGGCGGAATGTTATAGGTAATTAGTTTAAAGAGTAGGCCCGTGTGCCATACTCGATCAAATGCTTTTTGAATATCAAGGAAGACCGCAGCCGAGCATTCATCTTTGTTGTTCCCTTCCTTAATAAACTCAACGACTCTGAGGAGTTGGTGAGACGTGGAGAGACGAGGACGGAACCCGTGCTGCTCCGGGATCAGAATATTTTCTCTGTCGAGATGATCGTTGAGTCTGGCTAAAATGACTTTTTCAGCCAGTTTACTTAGGACTGGGAGCAAACTTATGTGTCTGTAAGATTCAGCGAGGGCTGAATTTTTACCCGGTTTTAGAATCGGTACGACGACCGCTGTCTTCCATGATTTAGGAAAATATCTGAGAGTTAGCATGTTATTGATAATGTTAGTGATTTTAAAAATAGTGAGACGAGGAAATTTTTTAATCATTTTATTGGTGACCCCATCTCTACCCGGGCATTTTTTAATTTTAATCTTTTTGATGAATTGCAAGATTTCAGATGGGAGAGTGGGGGGGGGG
>BMAV01022317.1:150189-193335 GCA_019973955.1 Trichonephila inaurata madagascariensis | reverse complement strand
ACGTTGCCTGTGCCTTCCGTAAATATGGAGGATATTTCAGCGGTTAAAATTCCAGCTTTTGTTTCATCAGATCCTGCGCTATGGTTCGGGATGCTTGAATCAACCTTCGAATTGGCAGTTCCCAAGCCGATAACAGACGAACGCACAAAATATAAATATTGCGTAGCTCATTTATCTCCCGATGCGGCGATGGCAGTTTGAGACGTAATTCTTTCACCGGGGAGCACAAATCCATATTCAAAATTAAAAGAGGAAGTTATTGCCCGATGCGGTGAAAGCAAAAGCCAGGAAATTCGCCGACTATTAGCCGGAGAGCAGCTAGGAGACAGAAAGCCATCGGAATTATTTCGAGTGATGCAACGGCGATCAGAATCGCACAACGTGACGGATTCACTTCTTTTGGAATTATTTTTACAGCAGTTACCACCTAATGTGCAATCCATCCTTGCAAGTATTCAACCCCTTACAGCTCAAAAAGCTTCAGAGGTAGCTGTTCGTATTTTAGAGGTCACACCTGTACAGGTAAGTGCTGTATCAAAATATTCCAGTGCTAATTCTGATGATAGTAGTGAATCAAAACTCCTCAAAGAGTTAAAACTTTTACGAGAGGAAGTGAAAGAACTTCGACGATCGAGAAGTTTTTCTCGAAATCGTTTCAATTCTCGCAATTGCGGAAAGAGTCCTAAGCCAGCAGCATCAAATTTATGTTGGTATCATAATAAATTTGCCACAAAGGCAAGAAAATGTATTCAGCCCTGTTCTTTCCAGGAAAACTTGAACGGGCGGGAGTAGCGGCGACGTATGCCTTGCCTTCCTGTCGCCTTTTCATTCGCGATCGTAAATCCAACATTTGTTTTTTAGTTGATACTGGAAGCGATTGCTCAATCCTTCCCGCAAATAAAACTCAAAAACAATCTTCTCCACTTCAAACTTTTATTGCTGTAAATGGTACACCCATTCAAGTGTAAGGGCGTAAATTAATGTCAATAGATTTAGGTTTAAGACGAAATTTTGTCTTTCCATTTTTTATTTGTAATGTGTCTAATGCTATTATTGGTGCAGATTTCAAACATTATTTTAATTTAAAACCTGATTTAAGAAATCGTAGTTTATTTGATACTTCTACAAAATTAAATTGTCATTGTATTATTAGAAATTCTAATATTTTCTCAATTAAAACTCATGTTATTGATAATGATTTTTCTAAATTGTTGAATGATTTTCCTAATATTGTAAAACCACCTTGTGCAAACCAAACAGTTAAGCATAATGTAGCTCACTATATTGATACTTTTAGACCTGTTTGTGCTAAACCCCGTCGCATGGCTCCAGACAGGTTAAAAATTGCGAAAATGGAATTTCAGCACATGTTGGATTTAGGCCACATGCGCCCATCCAGTAGTAATTATTCTTCCCCATTACATATGGTTCCTAAAAAAGAAAGCAATGATTGGCGCCCTGTTGGCGATTTTAGAGCATTAAATGCTCAAACAAAAAAGGATAAATATCCGATTCCTAGCATTCTTGATTTTACAAGTGAACTACATGGGGCAAAAATATTTTCTCATATTGATCTTGTTAAAGCGTTTCATCAAATTCCGATTGCTTCCGAAGACATACATAAAACTGCTATTTGTACTCCATTTGGTCTCTTCGAAAGCACTCGGATGCAGTTTGGTTTGTGCAATGCGGCTAACACTTTTCAAAGATTTATCGATGAAGTTACTCGTGATTTGAAAGGTGTTTATGCTTTTATTGATGATATCTTAATTGCATCTCAAAATGTTCAAGAACATACTTCTAATCTCCGTGCCCTTTTTGAAAGACTTGATTATTATGGCTTAACAATTAAACCTACAAAATGTACTTTCGGAGTCGATAGTTTAAAATTTCTTGGATTTCAAGTTTCCAGTGAAGGAATTTCACCTCTTCCTGATCGAGTCGATGCTATTCAAAAGTTTCCTAGACCTAACACTATAACGCAATTGCGTAGATTTTTAGGAATGTATAATTTTTATCGAAGATTCATTCCTAAAGCAGCCCACATTTTAGCACCCCTAATAAAATTTTTAGAAGGCCACACAAACAAAAAGAAACCATCTCGTCCTTCGAAAAAACCACAAACTCCTCTTGAATGGACTGAAGAAGCGGAAAATTCATTTACTGCTGCTAAAACAGCATTAGCTGATGCAACTCTTCTTAAGCATCCGATTCCTGGTGCTACTTTAAGTGTTTGGACCGATGCATCAAATTTCGCCATTGGTAGTTCCTTGATGCAACTTTCTAATAGTAACTGGGAACCAATAGCATTTTTATCTTTAAAGCTTTCTAAAACTCAACAAAATTGGTCTACTTATGATCGAGAACTTTTGGCAATATATACTTCAATAAAAAAATTTAGGCACATGCTTGAAGGTCGCGAATTTATTATATATACTGATCAAAAACCCCTAACATACGCTTTCAAGCAAAAACCAGAGAAATGTACCCCACGTCAACTAAGACATCTCGATTACATTTCACAATTTTCCATAGATATTCGCTATGATGGGTTATTCCTTGGAACTTGTAGAGATCCATAACCAGTTCCAAAACCCAGGAGGAGGCAAAAGAAGTAAAATGCGTCCATTTGGCTTTATATTAATATGCATTGAAGATCACTACAAGAAAAATTACTGATAATTACATACAATTTAATGAATATTACAAAAATGAATCAAATTAAATTTTAAAAAGTATCCAGTCTAGAACATATAAACTACAGTCTACGTATTACATACGATTGAAAGATTCCGCTAATTCAGTTCAGTGATGATCACTGAAAAATGGAGACTTGGCCAGCGCCTTATGCTCCAATAGAATGTGGATTAGTTTTTAACTTAAGTTGCAACGTACAATTAAGCCGCATTCACACCAAGGCAAACAGCGTCAAGCCAATCAGAGACTTCATCTCGGGCGAGATGATTGGCTTGACGCCCTATGCTGACAGCCTTGGTGTGAATGCACTGTCCATAGGTAGTTTTGATTATCGCCTTGTGTTTTAACTGAAATTGATGAAAGTAGAGTATTGAAAATCTATTAACTGGAATTTTAGAATCTACTGGTTGATGTTAAAGAATTCTTCAAATTTTTGAACTTGCTCTATTGTTTTACATTTCGCTATTGAGGAATACGACCATTCTCCGTGGTTGGAGATAAAAATTTTCAAAATTTCACGCTGTGATTTGTATTTGATACAGTTTAATATAAAATGTTCACTAAATTCTAGTACTTGACAATCTGCACACAAAGGAGAATCTGTTTGTTTAAAAAGGAAATAAATATCATTTAATGGTAATTTTTTAGCTCGCAACTTATTGATTAAAACTTCTGTGTTTCTATTTTTTACTGCCTGTCCATTCCGCTTTTCAAGATGAGAAATATAAATATAATTTTCATGTCTTTTGCTTTTTTTCCATATTTCTTCATTTTTACTTTTGTGTTGTTTTTTGAAATATGTATGTAGGTCTTCCCAAGTAATAATATTCCACGGTTCTGGAGAGGCTTTAGCTAACTTATCAATTTCTTCATTAGCCTCTATTCCTTTGTGAGCTGGTACCCAAATGAATGTAATTGATTGAGCTATTTGGAGGCACTCATGTAAAGTTGAATTTAAATTTAATATTATTGTATTGGATTTTCTATTAATATTTTGGATACTTTTTAGAACTGATAAGTTGTCCGTCAGGATGACAGTTTCCTGTTTCAGAAACCCAATTTTTTTTAAGGAGTCCATATGGCTATAGATTCAGCTGTGAAAATTGAAATCATTTCTTTCAGTATAAAATTTTGACGAACTTTTTTTTTGGGAATCAAAATTCCTACTGACTAGAATTTTTCGAACCATCTGTTGCTATTATGATATTGTTATTAAAGTTTGACTGAACGTAACAATTAAACATACTTTGTACTATGACATCTGGAAAATCCTTGTTTTGAAATGGTAGTTCATGAGTATAGATGTTTATTTTGTGATTTTCATAGATTGGAGGAGGAGGGATCCACTTTAGATATACATGTGGCGGGCCTCGCGGCACTCACATAATTCCTCTTAACTGGAACCAACCGGCGAGCAGAAATGAACGGACACTCGCTCTAACAACTTCTCTCCTGCACCCCATTGGCTCCCCTCTCTGAAGCCACACCTCCTACCACTGAACCACGCTCACAGCACTAAGTCTTTCAGTTCCAGATAAGAGGCGGAGTGTTGTGTTCACATCACAGCCCTCTTTTTAGAATCGAAGTCAAGTTAACAACTTTCTCTGACTCGCAAGAGGAAACACGTGTTTTCTCCTTTATTCGACCTAAGTAATTAGTAATTCTTATAATATTTTATAATGCTGTAAATTAAAAATATGTTTAACCTTTTTTTATCATTCATTTTTATTATTTATATGGCGTGTAATACACCTTAAATAGATTCTCACTTCACGCCATAATTGGTGACCTGAACACGCGTGAACGCAACCCGTTAACTTTTTAATTTTAATCTCATCCTCGGATTCTTCACACCATTAATTTATGATTATTTCATGCCTGAGCTGTCGCTGGAAAAACAGTAAGTTTCTTTACTTTTCTTTTTCATTTATGTGTGCTGTATGTTTTTTCAAAAATTTTTGTTGCACTCATGTTTAACATACGCCGAATAATTTTTTTTTCTAAAACTGTTTGCCCATTTCGCGAAGAAATAATTTTTGTGTATCGCATGCATGTAAGATTTTTTAATCCTGTATTCATATTTTATGCAAATATAATTTCTTTTTCCTAACGTTTGTTTTTCAACGTAAAATATTCTTATGTAAAAAGATTTTTATTTATCTTCCAACATGCCTAATGCATGTGATAGTAGTCAGATATCCCACTTGGCAGTCAAACCACCACCTTTTTGGAAACATAACCCTGCGCTATGGTTTGTGCGATTAGAGGCGCAGTTCGTTTTCGGCAAAATTTTAAATACCACTAAATTTAATTATGTTCTGTCTGCTGTTGAGTCAGACATTTTAAATTCGGTTAGCGACTTGGTTCTAAAACCACCTGAAAACGGAAAGTACGAAGCTTTAAAAAAGCGTTTAATCGAAGTGCATTCAGAAAGTGAGGATTCTAAAATTCGAACTCTCCTCCAAGGCTTAGAATTAGGGGACCAACGGCCATCACAGCTCCTTACGCGCATGCGTTCCCTCGCAGGTGATGTTGGCGAGCCACTCTTGAAATCCATTTAAAGGGTCTGAAGGGTATTTATTCTCTCCATTTACGGGGCCTCGGATGAGTCCCATATAATTTGAAATACAACGATATGGGACTCATCCGAGATATCTCTATAGATACAGGTCTAACTAATAAAAGTGTGCAAGAAGAAATATTAAACGCCAATCATATTATCACCTTTTAAACGTATTGCTATAATGTTTATTCGTATCATTACTTCTAAACGTATTGCTTCATCAACATAAAAAAAAGAATATTTAGTAGTTAGAACAAATAATTTTTTTTTCATATGCACGTCTTCCCCCCCCCCCTCCATTTTCAGAAAAACTAGACTTATATTATGGTAAGAAATTGCTAACTCACCCATCCTCTCCTTTCTCACATAAAGAACACACTTGCTTGTTTTATTTGTATTAATAACAAGCGTTTTCCTTTTTAGGGTTTCCTCTTTTTAAGGGTAGGATCTTTTAGTCACCAAATCTGGGAACGGTACATTCAATTAGTCGCCAAAATCTGGAAACGATATAATGAATTAATCGCCAAATCTTGAAATCCTTATTTTTGATTAGGACAATGGAACAAAATTGTGAAATTATTGTATTGTCATCGGCCCGTGACAAATGTGCAAAATTTCGAATAAATCTGACCTTTTAAAGTGGGTAAAAATCGAGTTCAAAGATTCCATTACATACAAGTGAAACTTATAAAAGCGTGTTAATAAATTTTGATGTCCTTTTTCATTTGAGACGGCCGCATTTCAATAAAACTGTATGGGAAAAAAAAGTCGTATTTATTATCTTTTCAAATTTTTAAATAAGTCTTTGAGGGCCGGTCACCCCTGATTTAGATGTACTGTAAAAACGTAGCATGGAATCTTAAGACTAATCGCATGTTTTAGTGATGGTCATCACTTGTGAGCATCATCACTGTTTGATATCATGGTAGAAGAAATTGTAATATTGAAAATATTTTTTGTTTTAAATTCTATGTAATGTGCACGTAAAAATTTTAGGACAAGTAAGAAATATTAGATTACTGAATAGAAACTAAAAAAGGCTTATATAGGAAAAAAAAAAAAAGGTTTTAACAGAAAAAGTGATTAAAAAGGAATGTTGAGTGAGATTTTTACGTCGCAATATAAAGCTGCACGAGAGATTATGAAGACGGACCTCGTAGTTTAGAAACATCGTCATATGACGAGGACGCCACCTGAGCTGACGCCGCTTTCTCCTAACTTCCACATCACATCAAGGGAAGGGCATTTGAGCCTAGACATATTTAACGTGCAGTGGCCCCCTCAGCACGTTTTCAGAGGTTGTTGTTGTGGCTGGTGCCACCTGACGTAGTCGTGGCAAGGGGCTAGAAGTACGCCTGTCACCATACAGGCCTTGAGCACCATACAGGTTACTATACGAATTAGCTCGGCGAAATTCCCCAAAGGGACGATACATGGCGACACCACCTCCACAATTGAGACATGGAACTGAAGGGGAGGGAAATATTATCCAGTCTCTTGCACTCGTGATTCAGCCCACAAGACTTTCGGACCCACTGATTTAACGAGCACGTACTCCGTGTGTACTCGGAGGGTATTTGGTGGCATCGAACCCAGGCCAGGTCTGGAGTCCGATGCTCTACCCACGGCCCTTTCAGTGGTAATAAGCTCGAGCTCATGACACACTGGCCATGATCACTAGGCTACTGGATTACTATTGAGCAAGAAGTTTAAGTGGTAGTCCTTGATTTAAATAAGTTCGATAAGGAAATTTTTGTACAGAAATACAACCGATCCACTTTATATTACAAAGAATGTTCCTCTCAATTGTCAAAAACCAGAGATGGATTCTATGTTTACAAAGATACACCTCACTATCTCATTGTCTTGAGGCAAAGTATGTAACACGTATTTTATCTAGACTTTAATTTAGTGTAGAAGTTAACGCAAATTCCAATAAATTTAAATATCCCTAGAACTCTCTTTAAAATTTCTGCTTCCCTACATATTTTAAGATAACTGGGATGTTAAAATGCTTCAAATATTACATTTTTTTAAATTTAAAAAATAAAGGACATTTAGCCGCATCCACAGATGCATTATTTATGAGAATTCGTTAAATAGAAAGCTAGAAAATTGAATTTTAAAATTGTAAGCAAAAGCGATTAACTATGATTCAAGTAGGGATGGCGATTCTTTTCGAAAAAGATCGATTCGAATCGTAACCTGAAGAATCGATTCACAAAAAAATCGAGGTCTAAAAGATTGTATTTTTTTTTTTCAAGTTTGCATTTACAATGTAAATATGAATTCATTTCATGAAAAACAAGAAAGATACCATAATAAACGATCTCTTATCAGTAAAATCAGGGAATTTTTTAGTTCAGAGAATTACTAGAATTACAATTATTTTTAGTACCATATCAAAGAGAGTATCAGGTATAAAAGAAGACATTTATTTTCTAAATGAATTTGTTACATTAAAAAGTTTAGAAAATAGATAATATAACTTATAGTTCCCAATGCTTAATACTTAAGCTTTTCAAAAACAATAGTCTGCCAAGCGGTTCCGCTCATCACTTGCGATGTTGTCGGCAATAGAAAAAAAGCGCTCACAAGGAACGGGTGATCCCCCAAATTACTTATTATTTGGTAGCAAACACTACATAAAAATGAATATTTATTTCGCTAATCACAGTATATTACGACAGTCAGTCAATCAAGGCATCAACAAGTGACGCAATACCACCAAATACAAAAAGTCCAAGATTACAAAAGTAACTTTTTTACTTATTTATTTATTAAAGAGAGGCGAAGTAAACTAAGCACACAGGCATCTCGCGAGTTTTTGAATTATTATCCTTTTAACTGCAAACACCGTAATATTACGGGTTTTAAAGATAGTACATTAAACTAATTGTAAATAATTTTATGGATTTTACTAAAAAGGGGAGGGCACGACTAAGGAAATTCATTTGGGATCGAGACGTGGTGTAATAGTAGTACTCTTTTAGGGTGTTCACCCCTCAATGTAATTCCGTCGAATGGCCAGTCAATTCGGAGAAATCAGCCTTCGAAATTCATGCTTAGCTTTTATATAATTAAAATTTAATTTGCTACAACGAGTTCGTAGCTTGATTGGTAAATCGTCTGCTTTGTATGCTGGAGGTTAGGGTTCGATTCCACGCGATCAACTTTTTTTCTTCAATTCATTTAATTATTTTTTGTAATTATTTTATATTTTATGAAATAAAAAAAATTTAAAATATATAACTTAAATTTTTTACTAGTAAAATTATTAATAATTAAAATCATTAATTAAAAATAAATATTAAATAAAAATATTAAATAATTATTAATTAAAATTAGTAAATTAATTATTTATTAAAATTAATTAATCACTATTTATTATAATTAATTATTATTAAGCATTAGTATTAATAAGAAATATTAATTTATTATTAAACTATTAATTTATTAAAATTATTACTTTATTATTAAAATTATTGTTTATTATTAAAAATATGATTTGTTATTGAAATTATTATTAATTTATTACAAGAATTATTTAAATAAATTTATTTGAAAAGGACTTATTAAATATTTTATAAAATTGTAAAATAATTAATTTAATAATAATAATATATTTAATAAATTATTTTATATTATATATAATATTTTATTTATAGTATATTGTACTTCACATTATAAAACTATTTGTAACTAATATTTTTTGTAAAATATCATTTAATATTTATAATATATTTCATTATAAATATTAATTATTAATATAAAATATATTTATAAAATTTAATATAACTATTTATATAATCAAAGTAATTTTTTTTATTTTATAAAACACAAAATAATTACAAAAAATATAATTCAATAATTCTTTTATAAATAAATTTATTTAATTAAAAAAAATAATTAAATGAATTGAAGGAAAAAAAGTTGATCGTGTGGAATCGAACCCTAACCTCCAACATAGAAAGCAGACTATTTACCAATCAAGCTACGAACTCGTTGCGGAAAATTAAAATTTAATTGTATAAAAGCTAAGCATGAATTTCGAAGGCTGATTTCTCCGAATTGACAGGCCATTTGACGGAATTACATTGAGGGGTGAACATCCTAAAAGAGCACTACTATTATACCAAGTCTCGATCCCAAATGAATTTCCTTAGTCATGCCCTCTCCTTGTAAAACAAAAAATTCGAATGTCGATTTTCTAGGATGAAATATCAATTCACTGAATAGATTCAGCGCTACATATCGATTCTTCGATCTCGGATCACCATCCCTAGATTCAAGAACATCCTTCAAAATCTGTTTTGTATTACAAAATACTAATGTTTATTATATAAGTGGAATGTATTTTTCCAGTATTATATACCCAAACGTTTTGAGAATTCTACATGTTAAGGGCAAAAATTGAAGAAAATTTAAATAAAAAGTTACAAAATTTAAAAATAAAATTTCGTTTTTTTAAAATGTTAGAAATGTCTAGTTTTATATTTATAAATTCTCAGTGTAGTTCTTAAATTATTAATCAAGTGCATATTGTATAAAGTGAAATTTGAGAACAGTGCCGGGGTTTATCCATTGGGCGCCCACAGGCCTGGATAAGCTGGACTTAACCAGATTTCTTGGTTATAAGTTTCGATCTGCCAGTGTCAAGGGGGCCTGTAAATCTTCTGCGCCCGAATAAGGTTAAATTGGCATTGTTTGAGAACTATCTTAAATTAATTGCAGAGCTTGTAAGATAGATGTCTCATTATACCTCACTGCTTATTGTGTGTAAACATTTAAACACTTATGAGTAACTCTTTATGTTTATAGCTATAAATATATATTTTTTACTTTAAAATAAAAGTTTGTTATAATTTTTAAAACCTGAATTCCGATTTAAACTGGACCTCAAATTAAATCTGAAGACATTTCCTTTCTGTATTTTTTAAAACAATATTTAAAATATGTGTAAGAAACTCTGTAATATCATGCAATTAGGATGTTAAAAAAAATTAGACATAAAACTTCAGTATTTTAAACATAAGATGTTGTGAATCGTTGATAACATGTGTTGAAGTAGAAAAGAGTAATTAAAATGATTTCTAAATAATCTAGAATTTAAAATTTACAAATTAAAAATGATGCAGAATAATCCAATTTATATTGTATTTAAAAATATTACTTTGAAAATCATAGTTAAAAATACCTTCATTTGCAATTTTCTCAAAATGCATTTTTTGGTAAACTTTTTTTCAAAATCTATTTTATCTATAGATCTATCTTTTATTTTACATATTACAAGATTCACAAATTTTCTATAAAATGATTAACAATCACAATTTTTAGATATAACATTGTTCCTGCATAAAATTTAGAAAATTATTTAAATCACAAAATTTTAAAAAAATTTTAAAGTTTGATTTTATTTATTATATGGACTATTATGTTTGCAAAGGTTTAAAGCTATATATGCAGTGGAATTAGTGCATTTAGAGCTGTTGTCATCTTTGTCCACCAAATTTTTTATATTGGCTCTCTGGAGGTTCACAGCAAGAAGAAGACGTCCTTCCACTGTCTATTCCGACAATGGAAAGCATCTTGTAGGCGCAACCAATTTTTAAAGAATATTGATTGGGAAAAGATAGAAAGTTTTGCATAAGATTTCTGGAAATTCAGTCCTCCTGCCGCACCCTGGTGGGGTGATATCTGGAAGAGGCTGATAGGATTATTGAAGAGCATTCTAAGAAAGCTCCTGGGGAGAGCTTGTTTAAGAGAAGAATTGGTCACTGTGTTATGCGACGCAGAGAGCTTAATTAATTTTTGCCCCTTAGCATACTTTTCAGAAGATTCTGATGAACTATCAGCACTTACACTTTATGTTTCTCTAAGAAATTAGAGAGATTGGAAACAAACTAAGTGACTTGATAATCGAGAAACTATTATGAATTCAAGATTTTTTATCATGCTAATTTTGGACTAATATTCAAACTCTTATTTGTTAGTTACTTCAATGTGCTTTAGTCCTTTTCAGAAGGACATTTTTTTACTGTTGACTGAGTTGTTCTACAACTTCGAATCAAATGGTGGGAGAGTGTCTCAAACAACCATCTTCATTAAAAACGACAGCAGTGCCACAGTTTGAAAAGAACTAATATCAGAGTTTAAATGGATGCGTAGGTGAAACGTACAGAAACTATGATGTATCTAGAAATTGATAATAACTATAGAATTATAGATGTTATTTGTTTAATGTGTTTTGTGCTGTAGTAATTAAAACTTATAATCCTCTTGGGATATCTTTGGGGCCAGAATGGTAATTTTTTCCAACCCAAGAAGAGAGCATGGTTATGCAGATTAGGAATTGTATATATTGGAACGTTAGTATTCACAAGGAGCGCTAAGTGGAGAAGTAAAGCTAAGTGGTGAGGTAAAGCTCTAGGAGAAGAGTTTTAGTGTATTCTGTGAGTTCTATAAGTCGGTTTAGTAGTGCCAGTAAAGCTAATTAATGTGGGTTCGAGACCAGAAGAGTATTCCCTTAGCCGTATCAAGTTGGATCGAAGAACAGATTGAAGATATGAGGACTGTAGCTGTTCGCCGAGGAAATAGAGGTAAGACAGTTTGTTTAAGCTTTAAGACTAGAGTGGATTCTAATAAGTTAGGAAATAATCTATAAAAATAGATTCAGTGGTTAATTGCGCAGTTTGTCAGAATTACGCTTTACGTCGCATCACTCCTGATCATTAGCCTCCTAATCTAGTGTTGTTTTATTGAATATTTATTAAGATCATAATTAACTAATTTTATTATGGCAGAGTTTAATGATCAATCCTTCATTCCCTCAAACATAGGTCGCATGGATGGTGACGAGATGATACCCCCAGCGCGTGGGGAACAACAAAAAATGAAAATGATCTACTTTAAATATTATTTTGAGATATATTATTTAAGTATGTGTATGGCAAAAGCCACCTTGAAAGAACAGGCCATGACAGCATTTTGATGACGTCACGAAAGGAGGGAATGCTGTACTATACTCGCCATCACTGTCAAGAATATAAAGCGCTTACGACATTATTTCTTTTTAGGTCGCAGACTAATATTTCCACATTTATATTGATTATTTTTTTATAATTCTCACTTAGAATATTTTAAGATGAAAGTTATGTATTAACCCTCTAAGCCAGCGATACTCAACCTGCGGCCCACCAAGCCATTTAAGTGTACTCTATGTTCAGATATTATCAATGATAGTAAATTGTAGGTTTTAGCATATTTGATTGCATTTAAAACCTTAAATGAAATTAGGTGTAGCCGGGAAATTCGCCCAGTCCTGTACGTGCGTATCCTCTCCGAACGTACAGGCCTGGGGAAGCGCTCCTTTCTCCTTCCACTTGTCTTGAAGGGGTTAATCTACTAGAAAAGAATAAATTTTTGGGTAAGCATTCATTATCATTAAACGAAATTTTTACATTACCCTTTCCTTCTATGGGAAATTCAACACCATTTATAGCTAGTACCATATTTTCATTAATAACATCTACAAAATTAATAAATAAGTTCCTGTTATTTTTGAAATGATTACTAGCAGCTGTATCCAGAATTCAAGTGTCATTGCTAACATTACAGCTCAAATTAGCCTCAGCAAGAAAAAAGAACAATTTACTCTTACCTTCATTTCGATGTTCTACAAAATTTGTTGAACCATGGTACCTGCTTAGGTCATTTCGGTCCTTAAATGAATAGTATCTGTCTCGTCTAATACCTCGAAAAGTATTACATTAGAACTCATCACTTGACACAGAAGACCTAATAGGTGAAGGCACAGGCGGATGCCGATGTAATTTTGGGCTTGTCCCATATTCTCTGGATTATCGATTAAATGCACTAGATGATGCAGGAGTACTTCTATTGTGACATTCCCTCCTAAAATTTACCATAATAGTGGCACACAAGATATTTAGTGTGCAGAAGTCGTTCTGCACGCTAAATATCTCGTGTTGACTCCTTTGTAGACTCAAACATCTCGGAAATTGATTCTATTGTCTTCCGCAACCAGCTCAACAAAACATCTTTATATTTAAATGTTTCATCAGTCCATGGGAGGATATTTTGTACTATGGAATCAAATTTTGATGGCAGACTTTTAAGTAGTTGGTAACACTGGTACGTTTCCTCCATGGGTTTACCCATTGCCTCTAATTGGTCGCTTATTCTTTTTATTCTTGAAGAGAATATGTTCAGTTTCTCATTAGGCTGGATACTGAAATAATTCTCCAAAAAGCTTAATTTGATAGGATCTGTTATTGTGTTGGAAGTTATCCCTCAACAATTTCCAGGCTTCTGCAGGATCTGTTAAGTTTTCAATAACCTTGACAGGCATTAAAGTCTTTTAATTCTCGCCGATTTACTTTATTCTCGGGAGCACTTTCTCTGCCAGCTACAATTTCAAAACAGTTCTTTACATGTAACAAAAACCGAACATCCGTTGACCACATAGAGTAGTTAAAAACGTTCAAGGTTTTATTTGATAACTTGTAACAGCCATTTCAAAGGTGATACAGTGACCAAAAATTGTTCTTAGCAGAAAAATCTTCAGCAATAGTCAATAATCTCCGACGGCAAAAAAACTATTTTTAGGTTATAGCTTGTCTGCCCATAACCACTTGTTTGCCACATTGTTTTGCGCGTACCATTCGACGCCGTTTACAGCAGTGGTCTGTCCGCAAGACGTCCATTGCTTGGTCTACCCTTGACGCAGAACCACAGACTTCTCTGCCGCTAATGGTGCAATGAAAGAAGGATGTGGGCGGCAGAATGAAATGAAGTTGTCTTTACTGAAGAGTCACGCATCTGTCTGCATCACCACGATGGTCGGATTCAATTCTGGAGACACTGTGGAGAGAGGATGCTGAACAGCTGTGTTATGCACCGCCACACTGGTCCTGCACCGGGTATTATGGTATGGGGCGGTATTGGATATCACTCTCGCACTCCTCTAGTACACATTGCCGGTACTTTAAACAGCCAGCGCTACACCTTCGAGGTGTTGGAGCCAGTTCTCCTTCTTTACCTTCAGGGCTTGGCCAGAGCCATATTTCAACAGGATAATACGCGACCACACGTGTTTTTCGTCAATCACCAGATTCCCTGGCCGGCTCGCTCAACGATTGACCCAGATTACACCCCCAGCTGCCACACCAGATCAACTTTGGCAACGTGTGTAAGCTGCTTGGTCCCAAGAACACATCCAAAGTCTCTTTGAATCAATGCCAAAGCGTGTGTCAGCGGTGATCTCTAAAAATGGCGGCTACTCTGGCTACTGATTCTGGCAGGAACCACACTTCACAGAAGTCTATAAATTTAATCATTTGATACTTGGTCAGCATGTTATTTACAAAATAAATTTTGTTGTGCTATCTCTTGTCTTTCTTGGTGTTGCATTTACGGTGGCCAGCAGTGTAGTTACCATCAATTGTAGTAAACATAAAAATATACTTTCATTTATATAAAAGGCATGGTACAGAAATTGGAAAAATATTAACAAGTTTTTATAAACTGTCCAACACAGTTAAAAACAAATATTCATTTGTATATTCTGAAATAATATTCTAATGAGCACATTCAATTCCGTAAAATATAAAAAAATTATATATTACTGAAATTAAAACATTTCTTTCTCTTAAAGTAAACATTACTTTTTCTTTAAAAGCATGAACTTACCGTGCTGAATCTTCATTCAATAATTTTTCTTCTTGAAGAAAATTCAACAGGTCTCCTCCTTTAATGAAGTCCATTATGAAGTAAACCTTTTTTCTTGATTGAATTGTATAATACAGATCCACAATAAATGGGTGCTGTAAGTTGTGGTTTCATTAGAGCCTTGTTTACTTTTTTAAAACATTATTCAAGAGCAAAACTTTTAAAATTTACTTGAAAATACCAAAATATACACAAGAACAAAAACTTACCTTGATTTGGATTAAAACATCTCTTTCAGTTTTTATATGCTGTATACTACTATCTGAAATTAGATTCTGCAAATAAAAACAGTTAACATATTTAATATACAGTGTTTTCAAAGTATTCAATATTAATTTTAATTGATGACTAACTAATATTTTGAAATATAGTACCGTTACACATGTACATACACATATTAATAAATTATTATTATGAGTCTAAACAATCTTTCAATAAAACGGTGAAAGATTTTGCAAAAATTATTCGACAACAATTAAACCAAACTAAAACCAGTTACAAAGTTCAAACGGCCGCTGGCTTTTCCAAAGAGTGAAATCAGAAAAAAGATGTTTTGGAACTACATCTACTCATATTGTGAAGTTTAATAATACCAGTTACACAAATAAGTAATACATTGTAAGTAGTTACATGTTTAATTATTTGATTGCATCGTCATCTCTGTTAAAGAATAAGAAAATGTAAGTATTTTTTCAGTTATTTTAATACATACGTATATGTGATGAATGCTTCCCTCTAACAGATTTCTCTCTCATTAGACTAATAATTTAAAAAAAAAAAGGATGCCCTTAATTTTTGTTACACCATAGCTAGAAAATGTTGGTATCAAAACTAATGACTTAAAGGGAACTAAATTATGGTGTGCCTGAATTAACCAATTTCAAGAGAATCTTTTTGTTGTTAGTGATAATTTTTTTATGTAAATGGTTCCATATTAAAAAAGGTCCAAATTTCAAATTTTGTACAACTGTACTTGAAATTTTTTGAATTACAAGGGTTAAAGAAAAGGACCCCTTACAGAAAAATAAACTTTTTAAACTACTACTTCAGTGATTCAACAACCCCCGGTTGACCCTTGCCTTCTCAAGAAGCTTTCTTCAAGTCATTTTTTTTGTTAATTACAATTCTTTAATTCTAGATCTTAAGATAACTAAATTTCTTTCAACACAGTCAATCAATCCAAATTTGGGTCTATCTCCAAGGTGAGTATTCCCAGACTAGGAAAATTTATCTTGTTAGCATCATATAGATCTGATGGGCAGCCCATTTGATACTTTGGTTTTGACAAAATTTATGACATTTGGCTTCCTAAAGATGAGGTCCAAATATTATCTTTTATACCAAGTTCCATCAATATGTTTTAAATCGAAAATACTCTTCTCAGTATTTTTTTTCTCTCACAACTGAGTTTTGGCCCCCCCCCCCCACATTTTGGGTGAAAATAGGAAAGTGTGGATTTAACTACTTTTATATAAAATGCATTTATATATACACACACTGACCAATGAATTAGAAACCTGTGAGATTTGCATTTGAATGTGTGCTAGGAATGAAGCCTGGAATTATTTTTTTAAAACATGGGCTACACGAGGTTAGAATGCTAGTAAGGTGTAAGAGTGCTTTTCACAATGAATAAAGTAAAATGGGAAAAATGACAGATTTTTCACTATTTGAAAAAGGGCTTATTGTTGGTGCCTATTTAGCAAAGGCATTGATTTTGAAGGTAGCAAATCACACTGGGTTCTCAAAAGCCGCCATATCAAAGGTTTTCAAAAGTTGGAATTGGAACCCACGGTCCTTCTCTAAAAGACGTAACTGCTGTTCAAGTACAGAGTTCCAAGACCACGTGATTGGTGGCATCTTTAACAAATTGTATGGTAGAACAAGGACTCTACAGTGCTTCAACTAGTCATCAATCAAGGCTTTCCCCCAACAGATTTTAGCTCGAACCATGTGGAGAGATTTCATAGGATAGGAATGCATAACCGGGTGCCAGTGAATAAAACATTCATTTCAACTCCAAATGCAAAAGTTTGTTAGCAATGGTGTCAGGAAAGACACTGGACATCTGAGGAATGGAAACTTGTAATGTGGTTGAATGTGAATTGTGCTACATTTTATTTTGTACTAATGGGAGCCATCAAATTTGGCGAGAACCTCATGAAGCCATCTTGCTTTATTTGCACCATCCAAGGGTCTGGTGGGATAATCATGATATGGGATATATGTTTTGGAAGCAGGGAAGTGATGCTCTGGTGTTCCTCGAGGGTAAACAGCCAGCCATGAGATACCTAGGTACACTAGCAGATCAAGTGCGTCCTGCAATGTTGCATTTGTATCTTGCGATGGACACTTCATGGACGATAATGCAACAGTACATCATGCCAGAAGTGTTCAAAATATGTTCACCAAACATCAGTCTGACTTCAAGCACCTTCCCTGGTCACCACATAGCGCAGATCTTATCCCCATAGTAAATGTGTGGGATATGATGGAAAGATGTGTTCAACAGCCCTCTCCTTTTCCATCTAATTTACTAGATCTAAAAAGAGTCATAGCCAACGCATGGTATTCTGTAAATGTAAATACACTCCAGAAGCATATAGACTCGATGCCCAAACAAATCAGAGCAGTTATCCGTGCAAAAGATGGTTCAATAACATATTCATCTTCGGTTTTTAATTCATCAGACAGTATGTGTAAAAACAAGTACAAAAAAAGTAATACAGTAATACTCCGAACTTGCGGGATAGGTGAAAATGAGTGATAACCACGTAAGTCGAATTAACATAAGATGGGGTATAATTTTACACATAAAAATGTATAAATTATTTTTAGTTAGGGCCAGAGACGAAAGAAAATAATAATTTAGAAAAAGAGATGCTTAATAAAATCTCAGATGATACAAATACAAAATCGCAAACCAAAGTTATTTTGATGTTGAAGGTTTTATAAAACCTAACAAGGTGGTCTGCTGGCTCAAATATCTTTTTTTCTTCTGTAAAATTTCTTTGTAGCGTACTAATAACTTTTAATTCCTTGTTCTGTAAAAAAAATACGCTCTTCACTGGACTCTATATTTTCTAAAATTTGTAACCCTTTTTCAATTATTTTGAGGCCTTCTGTCAAATTCCCGTCATGAGTAAGCAAAAAGTCATAAAATGTTATCATTAGTCTCTTATTAACATAGTTCCTTTTTACTCTTGAAAAATTATCTATCACCGGTTTCAAACGGTTGAAAAATCCTTAAAAGCAGATGCCATTTTACTCAAAATAATCAGATAACAATGAGTGGTATAGACTCGGAGAGGCGACAGAAAAATTCCTATTTAAAGTCCTCGTCGAAAAGATCGGTTGAAATAAAATGCAGATAACGTTTAGAATGGAAAAGAATGTTGGTTGCTTGTAAATGACAATATCCCTTCGTCTGTTGATTGATTTACTGTAGATATAAAAGCTACACAAAGGCTTAGTAATTATTCAGAAGTTTGTCTAGAGTGCAATGAAAGTGAATAATAGATTTTGTTTATCTCAACTCTTTTTTATTTGTATTACGCCCAAAACACCGAATGTACATTCATGGTCAGCAAGAGTTCGAAAGCTGTCTTTCCTTCTGAAAAAAGGTAGGGCTAAGGGCTTTGTCACTCTCCCAGTTGCCCGTTAATTGTCCCATATAATAGCCAGCCCAAGGTAACGAAATCTTTGAGCAAAATACAATGCTTTCTAAAATGAGTCATTCTAACAGCCTGCCAATATTATGAGAGGTTTAAATTCTGCTTTTCACTTCACTCTGTTAATTCTATTTCTTTCGTTGTGATTATTTTAACGGTGAACTGTTCAAACTATGAGTGAAAATAGAGTACACCCTAGTGACGCTTTAAAACAAAAAATTAAAAAACACAAAGAAAACTTTTGTAAGAAATGTCTGAAAAAATATCATCTTTTTTTCAACAATCAACAACTTATTTGAATTGTAAAGGTAAGACTTTTTTTCATTATTTACTTCCACTGTATAACAGAGTTTATTATTAATCCGACTTTAGTTTTACATTTCCAAAGGATCCAGTATCAAACCGATGCTTTTCGCATTTTCATTATTCATATTTGAACGCCTGTATAAAAATATTAAGACCACGGTTGTGTTATTCAGTTATTTTAAGCAAACCATATTTCCACTTCTGTTGGTTGTTAGCAGATCGTCAATGCAAATTGTATTCCTCAGCATGGGTTAATGGTGTTTCCGTTAGAAGCAATTTTACACAAACTATTATTGATCATGAAAATTCACTTCAGCATATTAATTCGGTTCAGTCTTATAACAATTAACTTCAAGGAAATACAATTGACATTCAATTAGATAGTGAAATCAATAGTAAATTTACTTTTTGGCGAAACATATTGCATCGAGTAATTAATGTTATTACTTTAGCGGCGTGCAATTTACCTTTAAGAGGCCCTGATTCCAAATCTGGAAATTTCATATCAATTGTACACTTCCTGTCTAATTATGATCCTGCTTTAAAGGAACTTCTCTTAAAGCCAAAGGGTAAATAAATTATTTAAATCCCACCATTCAAAATGAAATAATTTGCTTGGAACCAAAGTTAAAAAGTTATGAAAATTAAAAAAGCCCCTTTTCTGGCAATTATTATGGATACAAAACAAAATCTTTGAAAAACTGATCAACTTTCTGTAGTGTTTCGATAGATTAAGATAAAAGAAAATTATGATGTACCTAACGAAATTAAAATCTGAGAGTCCTTTGTGGGATTTATGTCAGTAGCCGATTACACTGTCCAAGGGATTAAAACTGAAATTTTAAATGCAATCGAAAATATGGAATTGATTTGTCTAAATGTAGGTAGGGGACAGGGTTATGATGGAGCAATTATTATGTTGGGAGTATATGGAGGGTTACAAACCTTTATGAAAGAGCATGCACCAAATGCCAATTATGTTCATTCGGCAGCACATTCATTAAATTTAATTTTAAATGATGCTACAAAACACACGCCCAAAGTGTCCCAGTTTTACTTAAAAAAATATATACTTTTTTTGGCAATGTTAATTAATGATTTTTCCAAAAAATATAAAATAAACCTTGAAAAAGTATTCCCAACCAGATGGTTATCAAGAAATGACGCGGAGAAATTACTCTCCAAGAATAAAAACTTGGAGTAAACTAAGCTTAATTTCAACTAAAAAAGGCGATGAAGGTGACAAATGTAAGGATATAATTACTATATTAGAGAGCTATGATTTTATAGTGGTTGTAGTCTTTTTTTCTTGATTATTTAAAATCATGGACGCCATTTCTAAAGCCCTACAGCATGAAAAAAAATGACCTACGAAAGGCTCTAGTATTCTGTTGAATTATCTTCTGAACGAACTGGTAGCACTTAGAAACCAAAATTCATTCAGTTCTTTGTTAAACGAGTCTGAAGATCGAGCTAAGGGATGAGGTGTAACATCTTTTTTTAAAAATGAAAAACGGAAGTGAACAAAGCGTGTTTTTGCAGAGTTAACAAAAGATCCAAGAGTTTCAGACCCGGAATCGTCTTTCAAAGTTAATGTATATTATTGCTGCCTAGATGTGTTGATATCTGAAACATAACAAAGATTTCGGAGTCTACATGATCTCAGTAATATTTTCAAAATTTTACAACCAGATAAACTTTTATCCTTTTCAAATAAAGAAATAAAAGAGCAAGCCGCAAAACTAGATAATGAATACAATATGGACTTAACACCCGTATCTATGAACAATTAATTTCTTTAAAAGGTTGTTTAAAATCCAAAATTCAGAAAAACCATTCAATCAAAGAGCTCGCAGAATCAATATTAATTGATTTCAATTACCTCGCTTCCAGTTTTCCGGATATTATAACAGCATGCCTGCTATTTTTTCTTCCAGTTACAAGTGCAACAGCTGAAAGAAGCTTCTCTAAACTAAAAATTATTAAAAACCATCTGAGAACTTCTATAGGGCAAGACCGGTTATCAAACTTAGCAATATTGTCGATAAAAATTGAAGAAATGGAAACACTAAAAATCCTCTTCTACTATGGATATTATCATAAATGCATTTGCAGAAAAAAAAATCGAGAAAAGTACTTATTAAACACAAATGTACCTAATTCTCTAAATTAATAAAGTTTTTTTTTTTACGTTTATCCATGTGTAATTATTTCAACACTTTCAAATAAATTTTGTTTATGTAATAATTTTTATTTATTTTTAAATTGGTTTTGATACAGGGCCCACTCAGGCCTAGCTACGCCAGTGATCACACCATCCACTTCTAAATTTATTTGCCTGACAAGATAGACAACTTCACCTATCACATTATCAATTTCACTATCTTTTTTCTAAAAAAGACGAATCAATGAGATTTGAAAATTCCGTAACTCTGGGTAATGTAAGTTGAGGTATTAATGTATACTAAAATTTTAACATATTTAGATTTTTCCTTTTATAAAACAACCAGAATCACATTTTCAATCAATTCCAGCTACAGCTCCGAAAACACTCAAAAATATGAACACACAGTGACAGTAAAATCCATATACTACTTTACAGCTAAAACCCCTTAACTACCGATTAAAAGTAACAGAATTCACTAATTAGTTCCACTGTTTTTAACATTGGCGCACATATGAGGTGTATTGGATGGGAAAGAAAAGGCACAAATAAGCAAATTTATCTTCACTAACATTGTCCAGTTTACTTTATTGCATCCCAAAGGAAAGAACCATACATTGGAAGGACGGATATATACACTGGTGGTACTTAAGGGGTCAATAATCAATCCACTTTTCATAAAATGTTAAAAGGAGAGGCCAGGAGAATAATATAAATCAACTGCATTAATTTTCCTTGAATTTATATCTGGTTCTTATACCTGAATTCAAATGAAATTTGGAAAAGAAGCTATTGTAACCATTCCTCTTATAATTCAACAACAATAACTAAAATCTACTATATTCTGTTTTAGAAATTAATTCCCTGACACAGTAATTCTGTTTCAGCAATAATTTTGTTCAGCTGTTATGTGAATTAAGAAAGTTATTGAGAGTGTCCCTTCGTTTTACAGTATTATATGTAATATCAGTGGTATATATATAAGCAATCCATGGAAACAAACAATTTTTCTAAAGTATAAATAAATACATATTATGTAATTCTTTGTATCAGAATATTTATTTTATCAACATGAACAAAATGTAGGAAGATAGAAGATACAAAGAAAGAATGTAGGATGTTCACCATATAACATGAGACAGAAATAGCAATCTGAATAAAGATGTACTAAAAAAATTATATTATTTAACATCATTAATTCTTACAGTTCCATCTACCTTTGTTGAAGATCGTTTTTCAAAAATGATACAAATTCATAAGGAACACTCATTCAGAGGAAAGATTGTCACCAATAGTATTTCTTTCAATAAAATATATAAAAAAAGAAAAGCTTTTAAGTACTTTTATGGAATTAACAAGGGATTTTTCTGATAAAGTAATTAGTGACTAAAGAAAACATAGTATTGAGTTTACAAGGACTTGTTTTTATGATTTTTTCATATCTTAAGTTTCCCACCAATGTATCTATTTTAGAAGCAAAATAATTAAATTATGGATTTTTATCATTTTTGATATATGTTTCCCCTACCAGCAAATGTCGGTGTATGCTACTGATTTGCACTGTCTACCAGTAAGTATTGGGACGCTTATACAAATGAGGATATCTGTGGTCCTGATCTCTATGTCACAAATAAAATTGCTGTGAAGTAAGACGCCAAGATTAATTTTACTTCTGGAACCCAATCAGAAGCTCACATATTTTTTTCCATTCTCTATCTTTAACACTCTCCTATGCTAATCTCATTCTGTGTGTCATTTTTTTTAATGAGCGAGAAAAGAAATTTGCTCATGTCTAATTTCAAACTGCAGTTAAATACATTTGTTGAAAATTTTAATAACAGTATGGCTGCTCAGCATTTCTTTGTTAAACAGAAATGAGCTCCAGAATGGAGAAAGAAACACCTTGAATTAAGGTAGATATCAAAGTAAAATAAGGCAATATGCAGTGTTGGATTATGTTTCATCCTATGGAGGAAAAACTCGCCAGCATGATCATATGCATTCAGACATCTCACAAGCTACCCTTTCCTTTTGGTCAGTATTTCACATATTATACGTTTATCATTGCACGTCATCCGATAAAGGAAAAAAAAAAAAAAAACTTGTTGCTACTTACATGTTTCTTTAAATTTCGAATTTTTTTTGTGTTTCTGAATTTTTTTACGAGACAGTACAATTAATCCTACTTTTTTAATTTCTGCTGTGAGGATGCCTGCCTTTAATTGAAACCAATATAATTTTGCATTTTATATAATTTTCCTTTCATTAATGCTTTTTTTTGTATGCCAAAATAACTTTTATGATGGATTCCGAGAGTGAATTCAAGAACCGTGAATTTAATAGCTTTCAGCCAGAAGATGCCAGTTTTGATTTTTAAACTCATAATTTTTATTCAGTCTAGTAAAGGATTAGAATTTGAGCACAGTAAGGATATCAATAGAAGGGGAAAAAATATCCATTTTTACATAATTCTAAATCATTTTTATATAGATATTTATCTTAAACACCTCAAAGCTAAAACGTTAATATACAAGGTATCAGAATGTATTTTTCAAAACTTTAAAACTAGAGGGGCACTGAAAGTGAAAGTAATAAAAAAAAAGAGCTTTTGGGGTTATGAAATTCGGAAGGGGGGGGGGGGATCCATTAAAAAAGGGGTTAAATGAAAAAAATTCTTGGTTTACACGTAAAAATATATTTTACGTCCGTTTTTTTTTTTTTTTTGCCCATTTTTTGAACAGGTAAAATTTTTTTACAAAATTTTTTTTTTTTTTTAAAAATATAATTTCCACAAAATATCCCCCCCCCCTTTTATTTATTTAAACACACTCCATTAAAACAATACATTCAATAGAAATATTTTATAATTTATGAGATACTCTAGAAAAAATATTATTAAATTGCACATATTAATATAATTATATACTTATTTTCCCTTCATAAAAACTAATATTGATGCAAATATTACCTTCTTAATGATTTTCATTGCAAACAATTGTCCAAAGTGGCGCCCTGCTCGTTCTCTGACTAGAAGGACCTTGCAAATACAAAATAAAATATTATTGTCTGTACTGGAATAAAAACAAGCTAAATCATGAACAAAAATATTATCAGTTTGTTTGAAAAATGCTTTTATTTGATTGCAGGGAATGAGTGAGTGAATATTACGTTCCACAGTTCAGCCACACGGGAGTTTGGGGCGAAAGAACTTCGTAATTTTGAGCCATTGCCAAGCGACGAGGACGACACCTGAGCTGGCACCCCCTTTCCTAACTACCACACCAACGGGAAGACATATGAGCTCTTGACAGATTTAACGTGCATCGCTACCCTACATGGCAGGTCTTCAGTGGTTCTGGGCAAGAACTCACGACACGTTTGCCATGAGTCCGTTACCTTGACCACTAGGCAACTGCGGCCACTTGATTGCAGGGAAATTCTATTTCTATAATGTCTCACTCTCAAAATATTACAAATGTAATTTAGGAATTATCCTGGGTATTGATAAAATTTCAAATCAGAGTACCATATCATCAGTTGAAATTTCTGCACATTATACTAAAATCTTTAATTTCATCGATTCAACAATAAATTTTACATATATATGTGTGTACAATTTTATATAAACATCAATTGTAAAATAATGATTTTTTTTTTTGAAGTTATACTTTTTTTGCGCGTTAGGGAAAAATGAGAGTAAATTTTTACGATGTGCATGCACACCATTGTCTAATATTTTAACATGCCACTTTTTTGGTGGTAGGGGACTAATATTTGGGGGAACGTAATAACTACTGTTATAAACCATATCTGTTGGGACACATCCCCGCAGTGCATCCCCCTACAGATTTTTGGAAAATATCTCGGCACCTGAGCCTCACAGTCCATTTGGACCTGGCTCATTCGATCCCTCTCTATGTGCTCTTCCAGTTGCTATAAGTTCATGCTCATAGGGCTATTTCTTCCATAGTTTTTGTTTTAAAATTTGTTTAAATTCACAATATCTTGGCTCCTGTTTGAGTCTCGGACTTGAGATTTGAACCAACAGTTCCACTCATCAAGACCCATCCAGTCATTTATTTTATTCCCATTGTGTAGGCATGGGGAGAACTTAAGCACTAAAATATCATGCTCCCATGTTAATCCTATGGGGACTAGAAGAAATTTCACCCCCCCGCCCCACGCGGGGGCGGGGGGCGGGGGACTTGATTTTTGGAGGTCCGCCATATTTTCGTATGAGCGCAAGCTTTACGTGGAACTGGCCCCCTCCGGTGCTCCCCCTACAGGGCTTCCCCAGTAATAACTCGAATCCTATGCTACCTTGGTTGACAGCACCGGCTGGATTCTATTGTTCTCCCTATGAGCATCCCAGATATATTTTTTCAGGAAAATAGCCCATTTCTTCACCCATATTTAACATTTCAAAATTTTTTAAATCCCGCTCTGAGGACTTTTGAGTTTTGTTAATGAAACTCGGACCATAGTTTCTCCTCGTTGAGCTCTTTCATCTGTTATAATTCGTGTGTAGATAGTGGGCCTAGGGAGGGCGTTATCACTAGAATTAGAATCCCCATGTTATTCCTATGGGATTCGATCTTTTGATGACGTCACGATAATACAGAAATAGAAGGGTGAAACTTTGGGATCACCTACTACTCTGTGTATCGTCGGGATGTACGTGACCATTTACACCACAGTTGCTTCCCCTCGGGGGAGTTAGTTTCGTTTTCCTTTCCCGAGCTAGCGCCGTCCCATTTTCAACTACAGACTCCGGACTGGTTCGAATGGATTGCTCTTGCATTTCCCCCCAACCAGGCCGAGTTTGGAGTTGCTGGGTGCTCTGTTTCTATTTTATTTAATTGTTTTAAACTTTTTAATTATTTTAAAATGACTATAACTCGGGGGCTTTTCTGGCGGATGTCTTAATTTTCTCGGGAAAGATTCTTCCCGTCAAGACATTCAATATGAGGTCTCGGGTGTCGCATTCGGTTCATCTCATCTCCAGATACAGTCTGCTCCCCCCCATGTTATTGGTCCTATTGTCCCTGTGTGGGAGTGTTTAAATTGATTTAAATCGTGATTATCTCGGTTTTGGCTGGTCTGATTGACTTAAGGTTTGTATCGTTCAACTCTGCTCTTTACCGCCTTTCGTCCTTGGCCCAGCTTGCCCTGCTCAAGAATTTTAGAAAGATTTTAATCTTGTTAAGCCAAAGAAGTATAACTTCTTACATGCATACATAAGTACACACACACTTTTATTATTATTATTTTTAATGAAAAAACATGTTTTGTGCACTTTTACAATACATACTGGTCCAATAATTTTTCAATAAGGAAACTTGACAGCACACACATATGATAAATCAGAAAAGAACAGTTATTTAAAGTTACTTAAATATTGATTATAAGCAAATTTCAATAAAAAACTAACAAAAACACATGCAAAATGTTTAATTTGGGACTTGGCAATTTTATTTCACCAAATTTAAATTTTCGATCATTTTCCAAGCATCACACTATTTTTGAAAGCAAAAGTTTGTTTCATTGCAAATCACATTACATTACAAATTTTTTACACATTACATTTTGTTTGATCTTACTTAATTTTTATTTGCTAATTAATTTTCCCACCGATGTTATTTCTTTTAGAAAGAAGACATATTTGGTCTTTTGCTTAGAAATGTTCATAAACAAATTAGTAGTATATTTATCACATGCCTGTAACAACTTTTGGCGAATTCCAGCAAATTTTTGTTTGTGCCGGAAAATGTTCAGCAATTTTTCATTTGATGGTATCAGATATGTGGTTTTTTATTTGCTGTTTGTCTATTCTACCAGATAAACTCCATGAAGTAGAATATGTGGTTGTGTCAATAATGTTTTGTATTTCAACTTTTTGGACTACGCAACAGACGGGATTTAAATTTAATTGTGTGCACATTCCAGTTTCAGAACTAATAGACATTATTAAAATTTGTGAGTAAGCAAATGTCTATATCTATGTAAGGTTAATTTCTCACGTATTGTAGAACACATAAATACACTGAAGGTACCAAAAGATGGGAAATGATCCAAAGAATTTGTTTTGACCGTTTAAATTCGGAAATCACAATTAGTTCAAAAGACAAATTAAAAACATTGAAAGGCTTGAATGGTCTGCATGATTGTGACAATGATGTAAGTTAGCATAAGTTAGTTTCAGTTCTCAGCCAAATTGAAATTTCATGATGTCGCTCCTTTGACAGTATTCATTCCCTTTGATAAAAAAATAAATGCTTTTAACATGTGATTAACTTGAAATATATTATTAAAATCACAATTTTTGCAACATTTTACATTTTTCACAATTTTTTATTGATATTCTTTAAACTAGATTAGCTTTATAAATTATTAACTGAAAATAGAAATTTGAAAAAAGATTTTATCTCTAGAGGAAAGAAAAAGAGGAAGAAATTTCAAAAAAAGAATTTTAATCACTTGCATCAGCCATACGCACACACACAGGATACTGGCATTGAGAGGGAATGGGGGAATTTCCATGAGGAGAAAGTTATACTCTCTGAAAAAGCCCAGTTGTAGACAACTTGCTTTTAAATTTTACAGCAAAAGCACTATAATTCTTCAAAATCTTAAGTCATGATGATTAATAAAAAAATCCAGGAAAGACGAAACAATTGATTTAACACTTGTGAGTGAAGTTACTGAAGAAATATACCAGGGAACAAAATACTATTATCGTAGAAATTAAATTACAAAGGAAACAACATAGTCTCAAATAAGTGGAAAAAGTTCCTTATTGAGGATTTCTAAAAATATTTAGGGTGTTAAAACTGATGTTCTTAATTTATAAGCAAGGTATTTTTCTGCTTATATACTATTCTTCAAAAGTTTGAGGAAACTCTTTGAGAAAGAAGACTAACTCCCAAGAATTGAAAGGAGATTTTGGCTGAGAATTCTTCGGGAGTACAGGACTGTTAGGTATGATGCACTTTTCATTCTTTCAGGTCTTCCATCTATCGACCTAGTTATTTTAAATCAACTCAAAGCTAGAGGGTCATGTGTCAAATTCTGATCTCGGTAATACTTCAAAAGGTAAGCTCTCCATTTCATGTGTTTGCCCCATTATTCTCTTGACGAGTATAGTATACAGTTCAAATTAATTGGGACGAACATGTTTTTCTTGTTTCAGTTGGTATGTGATTACTAGTGATGCCCTGAATTACTTCAAACCCATTATATCTGCTTTTAGGTAGTGTGACAGATTGACTTTGACTATAATTTATTTATTTTAGTGTATCAGGAGCTCAGTTGTGAGCCTTTCAGTGAGGAAGCTGGTAATTTCAATTCTGCATTCAGTATAACATGTGTTACTCGTTCAAAGATGGATATTACTCAGAGGAACTGATCTAAAACAAATTGCTAGCACTGAACACACTTTTATGACTGTGAGAGATATAACTTTGGCAGTTGGTGTGATCAAATTGTTTGAAGAATTTGAAGAACATTTTAAAATTCTGGATCATTGTCTCCAAAAAGAAAAGAAAAATGTGGGCGCAAGCTGAAAACTACTATAAGAATTGATAAAATATAATAAGAAATAGCAAAATAAATCCAAGAAAGACAAGCATAGACCTTTGAAGGGATTTATTAGATAATGGTGTTGAAGTGAGTACCTCAACTGCAAGGAAAAGGCTTCTGGAAGGTGGCATTAAGCCAGGAAGACTGAGGAAAAAAACTATTTCTAACTCAGAAAAAGATGGGGGGAAAAAAATGGTTTAGCACGGGTCAAAAAATACCGATCATGGACTGTTAACGACTGGAAGGTGATTTTGAGTGATGAAACGCATTTATTTGCACAGGGATACAAATCAAGTGTAGTTAGACGAAGTGAAGTTGGAACTTTGTTACCAGATCATGTTCAACAGATTGTAAAAGACCCTTCTAAACTGATGTTTGGGGTTTTTTCCACAACAAATGGCCCTGGAAGCTTAAAGGTATGATAATTCTGTCAAAAATATGTAAGTATTGTGTAGTAGGATTGTTCCATTCCTGTAAACATTTGATTGAACATTTCAACATGATTTGGCCCCTTGTCACAATTTGAAATTGGTCCATACTTTTATGTGAGAAAATAAAATAAAAGTGCTTTGGCCTGGAAATTCCCCACACTTAAATCCTATACAAAACTGATGGCATATTCTCCAGAATAGTTTTGTTACGATTAATCGCACAACAGCAGAGCAAATGATAAGAAAGACTATATTAGGGTGTTTCCAAGATGATGAAATCAAAAACATTTGTGCTACTCTAGTGGAGTCAAAGCCAAGATGAGCTGAAAAGGTCATTTCTGCTGAAGGAAAACATACTTCATACTAATATCTAGATTTCCCAGTCTATTTAAGGTATGTTATGATAAAAAGCTAAGGTTTTACAAAAAATCACTTTTCCCAATTGTCCTAATTAATTCGTACAGTATAGTAGAATAACTAACTTCTTTTACATATAGCAGAAAATTAAACAGTAAGATTGGCCTTGAAATGCAACAGAGAGAGAAAACATACAACATTGAATATCTGATGACTGCTCTGTTTTCCAAGCTGAACTCTTGAGCTTAAACCTTTGCTGTAAAATGGATTAAGAATTTTTATCATCAGACTGGAATTGTAAGAAATTCCTGAATTGTACAGACTTACTTTCTTCCATCTTCTTTTTACACGACTCAAATACTATGGAAAAACTTGAGGCAGAAAATGTGAATCCATTCTTTGTGCACCTGCAGTAAAAGTGCACTTTTTCTGTGTTAGTAGTCATAGTGGTAACTTTGGAAATGAAATAGCTGAACAACTGGCCAAACAGGACATTGACCTTATGATGACTATATTTGCATTGCCCTGGAAATTTATTTCTAAGGAAAAAATTGCCATAAGTTGGAACAAGGAATTTCTTGCCTCTTCAAGAGCACAGTGGGTAAGAAGATTTTTTCTCAACAGAGTTTCATAATTTGAAGTGTGAATATTTTACAACTGGTTTTATAGTAAAGCAAGTTCTTTCTGGTGCTTGAAACTGTGGTAAAGGGGTAGAGCACATTTTTATGCAATGCATGAAATACCTAGATTTGTTTCCAGAACTAATCAAGAGAGCCTCTTAAAAGGTTGGTCACCTGCTTTTTCATATCTTGTTAGGAAATCTTAAGTCTCTCAATTGCCAATCTAATTTGGGCTGCGGTAGCCCAGTGGTCAAGGTATCGGATCATGGAGGGCATGTCATGAGTTCGAGCCCAGTACCACTAAAGACACGCCGTGTAGGGCAGCAATGCATGTTTAATCTGTCGAGAGTTGATTAGTAATGAAATAATAAAAATAATCCTTTTAAAAAACATATATATGTATTTATTAAAATCAAATTTCTATAAGTAATAATAATAAAAAAAATGTACAGATAGCTATTGAAATGATTGCTTTTTTCTGAACGTTTGAATTAACATATAAATATATATGTATAAGTTATAAAAAAAACAATATGGGGGAAAGCCTTTATATATATATATATATATATATATATATACACAAGTACTGAAAAAACATTAAAAAAAATCAATCTGATAAAAAAATATTTTGATATTTTATTTCAATTTTAACGTTTTTCACTCCACTGTGTTTAGTAAATTATTTAAACACGTATTTGACAAAAAAAAAGTATGTTATACAAAACTAACATATAATGGAGAAAACTATCAGTTGTCTTGCACTCTTGAAAACATTTATCTGTAATGTGTAATGAATTGAATACTGCTATAAACATCAACTAACGTAACTGATGACAGCAGCAAAATTTCCCTTTCAAAAACTGTGAAAAGAGTGACTGACCTTCTCTATCGCGCATGCACAAAACTTTCACCCGTATCCTCAGAGTTGAAGCGAATAACCTTGGCACAAAACAGAGCTTCTCATGAAATATTAAAAAAAAAAATGTTTAAGAGCATAATTTTTAAGTTAATGCTTTCAAACTTAACACATCGATTGCAAACAATGGTAATTTTTAAACAGAAATAATGCTAAAATATTTCTCGCAATAAGGAAAAAAAACGAAAACAATTTTTTTTTTAAAAAACCGTAATTTTTTAAATTTTTGTACAGATTACGGATAATATCGTTCTACACACGGGAAAAAAGTTTTGTGAGATTTTTATAAATAAAGTTATTAAGTATTTAAATAAAATGTTGAGTATTTTTCGAAAATTTGTAAAAAAAAGTTTTTGACATTTTATTTTTTAAATGACTGATTCTAAAAGAGAAAAGCATGAACTTTTTTATATCTTTTTTTAAACTACAATTTCATTAACGCGAAAGAAAATGCAAGCGGAACGATTAAGAAATCATTTTCATAAAAACGTATCGATTTTGACTCCTTTTAGAAAAAATCGTAAAAAATAGAAAATATTATTTTATAAAATAAATTATACCGTATCGTGGCGAAGTAAATGATCTTTCTGATTCTGAAGTTATTTTTTTCTGGAGTCTCATAAAAAAAAATTAGACCGTGTTTTAAAAACGTCTGGGGAAAAAAAGGTCGCAAATTCGGAACTTCGCCGCCTGGCGGGAAAAAATGGCAATAATTAGGCGTTTTAAGGTTAATTAATATATTTTTAACTAATTGCACTACAGGAATATGTTGTTGTTTCTAATGCCACTGTCTCATGTAGTCAGATCGAGGCCCACGAAATTCATCGTGGCAAGGGGCTAGAAATACGCTTGTCGTTGGCCTTGGCTTTGAGGACCATACAGGTGACAGTACGAATTAGCTGGGCGAAATTCCCCGAAGGGAGAATAGATGGCGACACCACCTCCACAATTTAGGCATGGAACTGAAGGGGGGGGGAATATTTAGCCCACAAGACTTTCGGAACCACTGATTTAACGAGCACGTACTCCGTGTGTACTCGGAGGGTATTTGGTAGTATCGGGCATCGAACCCAGGCCTTGCGGTCTGGAGTCCGATGCTCTAACCACTAGGCTACCCACGGCCCTACTATCGGAATATAAACGGTCAAAACGGATTCCTCGGATCATCCCCGATTTTTGGTACCTTCGGCGAGTTTTTGCGTCGTGCGGTTCGTGAGAAGATATAGTCGTACGCCGCACTGATACGTTTGTTTACCTACAAATTTTAAGTGTAGATCAGGAAAAATAACAAAGAAATGCAATTTCATTGTGTACATCCAAAAGAATTATATTGTATTAATTTCAAATAAATCTCAAAAACTGTCTTAAAGTATATGTATTATCATATTAAAATATTGGAAACATACATGCAAAGCAAACTTAATATAAATTTATTTACATCCTTCCCTGTACCTGAACAGAATACTATTTTTATCGGAAATGAGCACTTGTAAACTTCCGAACCCCTTACAGTTCTTTCCAATGTTTACTGTATATTCTGGTTTCCCAGATGTTTATCAAAGCTGTTATTTCTTCAGTTGACCAACGCGCGCATACGGCAACAGCAGCCATATTTGAATAAATGAATCTTGAGCGCTATGCATCATGGGGAAAATTAGAAAAAGATCTAGCTTTTTACCCCCAAATCTCCTGGTCCGAAACAGGTACAAAAATCAGACGTTGCGAAAATGCAGCCCTCCCCCATTAGGGAAATAAATAAATTTAAGAAAATGAAGTGTAGGGAAAAATAGGATAAAAGTATATTATAAGTCAGCTTATGGAATTAACTAATCTATCCATATAAATTAAGATCTTTCTCATTTAGTTTACAATTAGAGTTCATAAAGAAAGTTGAAACACAAAATGCATGAATTATTCTGATTAACTTACTTTTCCAAATCCACCTCTTCCTAAAACCTTAAGCTTATCAAAGCTTGAAGGTCTTGCTTTTCGAGGAATAACTTTCTTCTTACTATCTGCATCAAGATCTTGGTTAGAAACACCAGTTCTAAGTAGAAATATAAAAAAAATTCAATAGAAAACATGAAAGTTTAGAAAATTTCTTGTTAACCTTTATATGAGATGCCTTTTCTCTATTTTTACATAATTAAAAATAACATTTTATTACAGCATTTTACCTTTTATTTTTAATGTCATATCTTCAAGACAATTAGACAAAATATTACAGAAAAACTAAGTCCAGCTTGAATGCATTTATTAAGGCAGTTTTACATTCTTTTTATTTAAAAACCTGAAACTTTAATTCATTGATAATTGAATGTTATTTTTTAACCTTTTATTAATAATAATAATTCAGTTTCTAAAAGGAGTTAAGAATAACAAATTTTCAAATAAATATAAATCTGAATAAAATTTTCTTTTATAACAATAGCAAAGTAATGCCAGAAATAATTATTAAATAATTCAAAATAAAAAGCCATTAAGCAAATGCAAATACATTAATGTGTGTTTACTTTTATTCCCAAAACATAAGATATCAGATTAAAAAGTTAACTGAATAAAATTCATCATTTCTGAAATTACACAATAATAAAGTCCAATAACCCAGTAAAAATATCCGATACTTATGTTTAACACTATACTGTGTATTATACTACTAGCTGGTGTATCTGTTCTTTGTACGGGTGGATTGAAAAATTAAACAATGCAAATTGAAGGATAAAGAAGTTTTTAATGAGTTAATTTTACGTGAATTACAAATTAAAAAAAAAAAAGCTTTTTTCATATCTCAGCCAAACAAAAAAACCAATTTTTGTTAAATTTTAAGTCTGTAGATCTAATAACTGATAAAAAATATTCTTTTATATTTATAACACCTCGTAACTATCTTGAGGGTCGATTTTTGAAAACACCTTCGTAAGCTGATCTCTGCTCAGCAAAAGTAACACATAGTTACAAATTTTGAGTAATAAACGCATAAAATAATGTAAATAATTTATATCTAGAAGTGTATTATTTTATGTTAAAATTGTAATATTTGCAAGCAACGCCGTTCCTTAAATTATAATGGCGATTCAACGGAAACATAGCGATAAAGTCAAGGTAGGCAACTTGGCAATTGATTGAAAGCAGAATTGATTGCAGAAGTTGATATGCTGTAACGCCACCTCATGGGGAGCTGCAACAAAGAAGATAGCACAAAAACCTTCTCCATAAAAAAAATACATGTACATGCCAATTTTCATAGTGATCGGTTGAACGGTGTTGGAGTGAAGCGAGGTCATACATACAAACATCCATTTATATTGTTACGAATTTTGTGTAAATAATTTGTATTTGGGTGTTTAATGCATTTATATTACTCTATGTTACATTTATTTCATGTTAAAATTGCCATGTTGCCATTGACATGCTCCATGTATAGTAGCAGGGTAGATCAACACATTGCATGTTTTTGCAAATGCTTCATTTTGGCAAAGCAGGAAAAAAATGCAGTTAGTGTCATCTTAGGTGGTGCGACCATTCTCTCTCTAAAATTATTTTCAGTGAAGTAAATTCGCTCACCATTGGGCAGATGTACTGCAAGATGAGTGACTGTTGGGTGTCTCTCATGCAAAGGCAGACCCAAGATCCGGCACGCTGCTTTGTTACTACTAACATATCGACTAGCTCGAAATATTTGCACCTCATCTTTCAGGTCAATATTAACATTCAATAGCTGTTGGGATGTTAAAAATAGCCTGGTTGCTACCTTTGTTCATATATTTACAAACATATTTTATTGCCTGTACCGTATTGCAGAACTCTACATTTATATGGCAATTAAACATTTTAGAGAGAAGAGGAGAATATGGGACAATCCAGCTATTGTCAACCAATATTTCTTGTATTCCACCTCGGGTTTTTTTTTAGTTATGGTGCAGCTGCCATCATCTGGTGCTCTACACCAAGACACAGGATAATCTTTGTCGTTGGTTTGAGTATCTTTTAAAAGTGCCCTTGGATACCTTTTGGTACAGTTTCCTTCCTTCATGCATGGTGATGACAGATTTAGTGCACCACAGGGACCCTGAATCACATTTTTGGTCACAGTATCATAGAGCTTTCGATCAGTTTTTGGGTTTGGTATCTCCGCACTTATGACTCCGTCGATTTGGTTAGGGAGTAATTTTTCCATCAACCACAGCATAAGTGTATGTGAGGCAAACCTCTTTTTTGCCACTCAATTGAGTACATGAAACACTTCATATCACCAAATATTTTACTTTTTGTAAATAGAGTAACTAATTTTTGAACTTTTACTTTAAATACTCTGGCTGTTAAGTCAAGTCTTTCTGTTGAATTTTGATCTGGAATCAGCTCTCTAGTGATTTCTGACCATGTAGGATTACATGTCATTGTAGTAAAAAGATCAGGCCCTCCATGAAGATATCTTGGGCTATTTACAAATGATGACGGGAGAATTACCATTTGACCCAAGTTATTTGGATCTAAATCCACATCATTCCTTATCACGTCTTGTAAATGTATATAATTTTCTGCTTGCAGTTTCGTTTGGTTCAAAGCAATAAACCTTGACAAATAAACAAGTGCTCACTCTCCACTTTGACGTACATGTTGACCAAACACTGAAGAGAAGAAGTCTACATCGAAGCAATAAATTAAAATTGTTGCGACATACTATCATATGATAGACACAAAAGTCTTTGCATGCCACTTTTTTGTTTGGTATGGGTTGCTTCATAATTGGGTTTACCTGAGGAATATCAAAACTATATTCTTCATCCTTTCCAAAAAATTATCGGGTACTTGAGAGCATCATAAAATTTATGAGTGTCTGGAACTGTAGTAAACTGGCCATCGTGCGCCTAAATAATGATGTCCTGAGACGCAGTTCGTTCGCTACTAACTACTACGGCAGCTATTTCATTTGTGGTCGGGGCATTAAATCATCTTTCTTATTCACCACGTGGTATATGATCTGGGTGTATCACAACCTTGTAATTATCACTAGTCACTCTATCTTTAGCCATTTTAAATTCATGCACTAAAATGTTATAATCATGTAGAACTTGTATTTTTTGAACCGCGTTTTCCTTCCACACCTTGTACGTACTCAGAATGCCAATTAATTTATGCTTCCTTAACACCCATGAGATAAACTTGCAAAAATTTTGGTTAGGTATTGGTAGCAGGAAGCAAAAAGCCAATTGTGTGGTATACTTGCCCTTGGATTGTGAAGGTTGGGCAAAATCCTTCCATTGAAACAATGTTATCTGCCCCAAAAGATGTAATATGGAAGCATGTATTGTATTTCCTTATGTCTTTTTAGAAAATGGTGAGACTCATCTGTTTCATAAGAGAAAAGTTCTTTAAAAGGTTCAATTGGCTCGTCTATTGAAGAAAGGGCTACTTTTCCTCCCGAACAACACATGCCTGCAGCTTCCTTTTTCCATTTAAGAGCACTGCAAAATCTGCATTCTTTATTGATTGCTTCTATTTTTATAAGCTTGTGGCTTTCATAATCAAGTCTCGTCATACTCAAATGCAGCTTTATCGAATACCCCCCCCCACTTGTTCCTTGTAAATATTAGATGTCGGTGTTGTGCCCTTTCAGCAACAGCGCGTCTGCAAGATTCAGCTGCTCCAACGGTTTTTGTATCTCTTTGAGATGCCATATAAGTCACCTGCTCAAGACGCTGAGCTTGGGGCTGTTCTGGTGTCTCAGCAGCCTGTTGCGATGCCAGATATTCAGCATTCTGTTGACATCAAGCTTAGGACTGCTCTGGTGTCTCAGCAGCTCTGTGAGCTGCCTCACACTTCACCTGTTCAAGTCTTTGCACAGTTTGGCTTGTGGATACATTTCGTTAAGTCTAGCTACTTTCATAGTTCAAGCTTTATTAGAGCTTTGGGAAAGATTAGACATGGTTTCGTGGCATAATTCTTAGTAGGTACTTTTTCTACACTTCCAAAAAATACAGTACAGTAGTTATTTTTATACTTAAAAAATGTAATACCTGCCTATTGAATTAAAATTATAGCATTAAATGTTTCAAATTTTTATGTTTCCTGCCCTCCTCCCCTTTTTTTTCTTCTCAATCTTTAAAGATTTTTTTTTCTCCCATAATATATTGCAGCTTCCTGGTTTAACTCTCAGTCAACAATTTGAGTATACTTTAAAGTTAATTTCTTGTTTTTTTCTCTTTTAGCAAAAATAATATTGTCAATAAAATTTAATAATTTCTCCCCCCCTCCCATACTCTCTATTTATTTATTTTACCCAACTGCATTCTTCCATTATGTTCCTTTAAAATAAAAATGGAAGAGGAGATCTCGAAAAAAATAATCCTCTTTTTGGTGCTTTTTTTTTCAAACTGAAGAACCAATCAAGAGAAAAAAATATCAACAGGAAGTGTTGGCATCAACTGAAAATATTATTTAAAAAAACAATCATTTTATTTCTTTTAATATTTCAGCGCACGGCAGAATAGATTGCAGATGGCAGAATTTTTTCCTACTTATTTGACAATCATTGTTATATTTCACACTTCACACAATACCTTTATAAATTATAGCCTATGTGTTATTTTGATGTATAAGCTATATTACTGTAAAGTTTCATTAAAATCCATTCAGCTCTTTTTACGTGAAAGAGTAACAAACATACACACATACAAACTCTTTCACGTTTATAATATTAGTAAGGATTAAGTCAACAGTGGAAATTGTTCCCACTCTCATGTTTGAACATAATGACAGAATTTGGCAATATTAGTTGTAAGTATAATACATAAGTAACAAATATTTTAACACAATAAAAAAAAAAATTACCCTTTAAGCACACAAAACATAGCATAGGAATGATACTCATAATTGAAGTGAAACTACAAAATCTTTAATTCATATGAATGTGTGCAAAAATTAAATTTTAAATTCCTTTAAAGAATTTAATACAGTCCAGCAATCTTTACATCTCAGTTTACTTCTTAAGAGTATGTGACTATCTTAAAAGAAATTTAGAAACAATTAAAAAAATATTTTTCATTACAATCTTTCATGCTTAAAAAATTATATAGTATATATAATTAAAATTTTAAAAAATTAGAGCCATTATTTTCATAGATCTGTAGACAAATATATTGAGTTTTAAACAAATTTCAAGAAAGGTTATGAAGAAAGCAACCAAAACTTATTTTGTATGCAATTTGCAAAACTTTTTTTATGTTTATTTTAACAATTATCTTTTTAATTATCTATAATGAAAGATACTTATGTATTAGCGTTACCGTAACAAAATTTGCACCATGTGAATTGCATTATCCTAGGAGGGCACACTTCTTGTGGTGTAAGTTTGGCTGCAGTAAAGCTAATACATTAGTACTGAAAGAAATAAGGATAAAATTTAATGCTCACTTTTTAGCAAGTACTGATGGCATTTCAGGAGTTTTCTGAAAGAGAACAAAAACATAAATGATTTTTAAAAAATATAGGAAGTTTGATTAAATCCTAGTTGAACCCCCTGATTTTTTTTTTTTTTTTGCACCAAAAAGTTAACAGACTTATGATAAGAAAATTCATGTGGGTTCAACTAGATCCAAAAACCAATTTCATGTTAAGTTTAATGGCAGTCGCCAAAAGGCAATCAAATTTTCACTTTAACACTAGAACCGCAGATGGGGTCATTTTGACCCAAAAGCAATTGTGTTTCCGATTTTCTAATAAAGTTACTTACGGAATTGAAAAAAATTTCTCGACTTTTCCTATTTTTATACCAATAATAACCTGTGAAAATATGATACATTAAATACTTATAAAAAAAACAAATTTTACAACAACCATTCTTTTAAATTATTTTTGTCGAGTTCTTAGTGCTAGGTTGTCAACTTGGATTGAAAATGGGTGCCATAATCTTATTTGGCCGTGTCTTAAAACTGTACTAAAAAGATGTTTGGCCTGTAGTGTATTGATTACAAATTAAAATTAAATAAATTTGGGGATTATCAACCAAGATGGGTCACAGGTTTTAATCTATACATCAAATGGATGGCTTCAGAAGACATCTGTAAAAAAATATATAAAGAGAGTCAAAAAAGCAAATGATAACTTTTATTCTAGAAAATATTTTGAAAATCAAGGTAATATTCTGAACATAAGTATCACAGGTACTTAGGTACATACTATCTCAACAATGCCAATGATCAAGATAACTTGGAGGTTTGGCAACCCCAATTTCGTATGTGCTGAACTGGCAATCATGTACTTTGTTTCATATAATGTTGCCAATACAGTTGCAATAATATGTAAGTACTGTATCATCTCTAAGCAGACAAGAAATTCCATGTACTCAAATCTTCAGTAAAACGATCGTAACACCAAGAATTTCGCACAATTTACAAGACTATGCAATGTGTAACTATTTAAATTATTTGGATCATACCTTGCTAAGCTGCAGAAGATACACATATAATCATTAATAAGCTTAAATATTTTCTTAAAATTGATCCCCATAGCACCCTCAGTTTCAAAGGTATATTGGACAAAGCTGAGTCAAAAAGATTAACATTCATATGTTTTTATATGAAAATGAAATATTTTAATATTCACTAATATAAATTTTTACTTTAAGAGAATAACAGTTAATGTTGCTTTACAGCAGCGGTTCTTATACTTTTAAAAACCATGGCAGCCTTTGTGTATCAGCCTGACATTGCAGGCACATTTCTGTATTTGGCGACAAAAGTTTTTCGCCGACTGGCGCCAAGGAAGAAACCGCATTTTTAAAAATGGTGTCGGAGACAAAAACAAGAGAGACAATAACGTGGCTTCTAAAATGAATAACATAAGAAACATCAAATCAAAAATAAGAAATTAAATGCAAATTCTTTTCGAATTTCAGACATCCATATACCAATATTCAATCAATACTTCATTCATACAAAAAACAATCATAACTTTCTTACCTTTTATTAAGAAAATCCATTTGTGGTGTTTTTACAAAGAAAACGTGGTTTCTAAAACTGCTTCTACAAGAAAAACTGAAAATAGTCGCTTCTAAAATGCAACAGTAGGGGAAAATAATTGGATATGAATGCAGATGAAACAGCCATCTTCATTTCTTTCAAACACCAATTATTTTCATATTTCGACATCAATACTGACTGGACCCCCCTTGCATGCAACACTGGTCAGCATAACATATAAAAAAAGAAAATGTGTAAAAACAATAATCACAGAAGAATGGAGGAACATTGATGAAGAAATAACAAAAAGCTGACTAAATCTATAACAAGACATTTTAGAGTTGTTGTGGACGCTAAAAGATAACTTACTAAGGGCTCAAGTGTGTGTTGTTGTCGTAGCTAATGCCACCCAGTAGTCAGATCGAAGCCCATGAAATCATTGTGGCAAAGAGCTAGAAGTATGCCTGTCATTGGCCTTGAGCACCATACAGGTGACAGTACGAATTAGCTTGATGAAATTCCTCTAAGGGACAAAAAATGACAACACCAACTATCTCCAACTCCACAATTTAAACATGCAACTGAAGGGGAGGCTCAAGTGTAGTATGGGGGGGGGCGCTTTGGATTTGGGGATTTTTATCTAAATGCAATGGTAAGATATTGAATTCATTCTAAAATAAATAATAAATTATTCCGAAAAAAGTACCTTGGAGACCACTTTTAGTCGCCAAAAAAAGGACCGTGCCAAGTGCCCCCCCCCCTATACTACACTTTAACCCTTACTAAGTATTAAATTAAGAAAGAAATACAATATTTAAAGCTATGTTGAGATTTTTTTAGGTGTACCAAGACTTTTGCGAAGAAATTCTTTGATTAATAATAATTCAAAACAATAGTTATACTATGCTTAGTATAAGCATAGTTATACTATACTTTAAAAACTGATTATGTTATTGGTTGATTTGTCGAATCGGCCGCTTCTAACGCCAAGTGTTTTCTCGCCACATCGATAAATGTGCTAAATCTGGTAACCCTTCTGAATTTGTTCTCCAGTGAAGAAGTCGTTTTTGACAAAAACGCGCCAAATACGTGATTTTTCTAAATTTGGCGGAGAAGCGGCCGATTCGACAATTTCACCATGTTATTTTATAAAGAGCAAGTTGCAGATACCAGAAAAAAGTTACAACTCCGATAAATTAATTTTTATTAGTCGAAAACATTTAATTTTATAAGAAATTGCAAGTGTACGAATCCTTTTGTGGCCCACTGTATATACAGTGGGCCACAAAACCACCTCCATGTTTTATTGTTCCAACCAGATTCTTGGTATTAAGTTTCAGAAAATTCAAAATTGATGGCAAATTGATTGGGATAGCAGATAATTCAACATTTTGTGTTCCGATGGGCCTATAATAGCTTGTAAATGAAAAAATAAGGAGTTTAATCCCATGAATTTATGTGGAACAAGAAGTCCTCCACCTCCAAGCTTCAGCATTGAAGTGAAGGTGTTCTGGCGTGGGGGTGTAAATTGGCCTCAGAATTAGGTAACTTAGTATTTTTTGATGGTATAGTGAATCATGAGCTCTATTTACATATTTTAAAGATAAATTTTAAATTATCCGCCCGAAATTTGGATATTGGAGACGACTTAATTTTTTAACAGGGTAACAATGCCAGTGGTGTCTCTATAACTGTCGCCAAATTATGAAAATACCTCTTCAATCACTTTATTTAGCCCAGTAGAACATATTTGGTGAGATTTTGATGTAAAAAATAAGAAAACATGACAAACAAACACAAAATGTGAAGTAAAAACAATAATCACATAAGAATGGAGGAAAATCGATGCAGAAATTACAAAAAACTGATTAAATCTATACCAAGACGCTTAAAAGTTGTTGTGGACACTAAAAGATATCCTACTAAGTACTAAATTAAGAAAGAAATACAATATTTAAAGCTAAGTTGAGATTTTTGTTAATTGTAGGAAGACTTTTTGGCGTAATTTTTTAGTAGCTTTTTGATTAATTTTTAAAAAAAATAGTTATACTATTCTTAAAAAATTAATTATGTCATTCACTTAAGAACAAGTAGCAGATATCATAAAAAAATTACAATTATTATATATTAATTTTTATTAGTCGAAAACATTAAATTTTATAAGAAACTGCAAGTGTACGAACACTTTTGTGGCCCACTGTATATAAGACTCCCATCCCATCAAATAAATTATAGAAATGAAAAAATTTTAAAAGCCGGACATTTAGAAATGTTTAAAAGTATCGGCGGATCACGTGTTTGAGTAAAAGAAAATAAATTAAGCTTACATGTGCTTGTCTTTTAACTTCATAGGAGTAATCCAACAACTTTTTATTACTTTCAACGTTCATTATTGAAAGTAATGAAAATTTTTTAATAGAGATAAATTTTTTTCAAAATGCTAAAAATCTTTCTTTTTAAAAAAGAATTGTGCAGAATTTTAAGTAGGAACTGTACTTATAACAATTTGAAAATTCCACGAGATAGTTATGCAGTTACAGTTACAGGTTTTGTGGGATATGACAGCTGTCGGCAGGGAAACGATGAAATTAGAGCTTTTGCCAAATCCCTAAAGGAGATGATCAATTCACGCACGATGTTAAAATAGCGTCTCTTTGATGTCTTTTCCCTATTGTAAGTAAATGAATTAATTAAATCCCCGAACTGTTTTCGTGAAATAATGAAATGAACGAGTCAGCATTTCTAGAACTATGTTTTCGCTTTCTACCCGACCTTTACCAAAGCTATCTAGAAGAGAGTCCCTTCTAGATGGCCTTGCCTTTATCTTCCCTCTTTCTCCTCAACACATTTTGCCCTGCGAAGTTTACAAATAAAAATGAATGTTTATTTTTGTGTCTCTTATGCCTTCTTAAGGCTCATTCACACCAAGGCGTATAAACGTCGAGTGTTAAGCGTCTAACCAATCAGAGACTTCGTCTCGGGCGAGAGGAAGACTCTGATTGACTAGACACTTAACACTCGACGTTTGTACGCCTTGGTGTGAATGCGGCTTTAAACCGTTCATCCGATTACGATGAAACTTTGGGGAGTGGTTGGACACATGTCCGCGAAGGTTTCTGAGTTAGTAAAACTG
>BMAV01022317.1:101914-121352 GCA_019973955.1 Trichonephila inaurata madagascariensis | reverse complement strand
AGTATAAACATCTTTTTATGTAACATTTAGCACAATTTATATTTTTATGTGATGATAAAGCAAGAGAATAATATGTATGAGAAAAATTAATAATTTTAGTGATGTACGCGCGAAAATAACGTTGTTCTTGCAAAAATTGGCTAAAAGCAATTTTACTCAACTCTTTTTGTTCAGTAGGTATGCTAAACTATGTTTGAATAATGTGATAATAGCCTTTGTTGCTCCATATCCCACAAAAATAATAACTGTAATGTTTGAATAACAAAGTTTGAAAGTTTTTTAACGTCACTTTTCTTTTTAACATAATCTTTTCTTTTTTTTTTTAGTATAATAGTTTTGTGCTGACAAATTAATTTTTGAGTTAGTAACATTTCAAGATTAATAATATTTTGATGGAACATTCTGGGATATTTTATAATTATAAATAAACTTTTTGTTTAATTGCTGTTGAAAGTAAAATGTGAGGTAACTAATGCAATATGCAAAGTTATGCAACTTATAAATATGCAATAACTTTTTCAGAAAATTGTGGGTTAAGGAACACATGAATTTAAATATCTTTCCAAAGTAAATATGCAAATTTTATTTTAATGTGTACATCGATATTCAAACTAATTAAATTGTAATTTTATCTTTAATTGCAGTTGAAATTGGTTAAATTACTGAAATATTGTTAAATCTTGCATGGGCACTAAATAAGGTACTAGCTTTAAGATCAGCCAATTCTTTTTTTAAGTTATTTGAAAATTTACGCAAAAATACCTAGAATGAGCAAAAGCGAATCATTCCACACTTTCTTGGGGCGAGGGGAGGGGGAGAAAAAGAAACGGACATGGGATGTTTTTTTATTTTATTACGTGCCAGCTGTAAAGATCGTTGCTTGTCGGAAGGATCATACAGGTCGGAAGGAATGCATAGAGTGACGGGATGGAATGGTCAACTAAAGATCCTTATCAGAAACAGGGGTTCCTATTGGAACTTTCACGGGGAAGTTTTTGCTTGAACAATAGAGAAGGGTCGCTTTATCTTAGAGGTCAAATGCGACGCAGTACCCGTTTGCAATATAGGGACGTTTCTTCCGCCGAAGAGGCAGCTAATTGTTTAACCCCTCCCCAACGGCTTTTCATCGTATTTTTAGCAGCGACAATAATAAATCAGGAATAGGGGAGTGGTTCAAATACTTGAAAACTGTGAATTTCTTTTTCTTCGTGTCTTAAACCATAGGTGTAAATTATGACCGTTTAAGGACAACATTGCAAAAATAAAATAATAAAAATTGCTGGGCTACACATGCAATATTTTTTCAACATATTGAAATAAAAATTAACTCTATATAATTTTACTAAAATAAGTTAACTTCTTTTTTATAATTTTTTTTAAAATTTGAATTAGATATATATAGGTACACATATTTATTTTAAATTTGTAAAAGTTTCGTTTCATTTAGTTTGGATTTTATAAAGAGCGAAAAATCCAAATTAATGAAATGGATGAATTTGCTTTTGTTAAACAAGCAAATCGATGTCGGGGTCAATAGACGAGCTTTCAAAAATTAAATAGCATTAATTTTAATAATAAAATTGTTGTAGCTTTTGAAAAAAAAGCTATAAAATTTTTTAGAAATATTCCCAAAATTTCGATTAGAGAGATAACTGCATTTTTAAGAATAACATTAAAACTGCGTTTGTATTTGAGTAAATAAATTTTGAAAACGAAAGGCAAGGGATTATAACATTTGAATTTGACTATTTTCTTCCTATAGTGAATGTGGTATGGCAGTTAAAAGAATTATATAGTATCTTCGTTATCTCGTCTTTCCTCTGAAACAATTTACAGAGATAACATTTCGAATAATTAAATATTGATTAAAAATAAACTATTGATGATATAAACTATTTTTATATATATTTAAATAATTAAAAAAAGAGTACAATTGTACTAATTTTAATAAAATTTTAGAAATTATATATCACACTAATGTGTACTTTTTGTGGAAGTTTTTAAGAAAAAAATAGAAAGTTATAGAAATTTTTAGAAATATTCCTAAAATTTCAGTTGGAAAGATAGCTACATTTTTAAGAATAACATTAAAACTGCATTTGTATTAGAAGAAATAAATTTTGAAAAATGGAATGCAAAGGGTTATAATATTTGAATTTGACTCTTTTCTCCCTATAGTGAATGTGGAGTGGTGTGGCAGTTAGAAGAATGATATACCAATTTCGTTATCGTCATTCCTTTACCAATTTACAGAGATAACTTTTCCAATCATTAAATATTGACTAAAAATTTTTTAATTTGAAACAAGTCTGAAAAATGTAAATAAAAATTATTCAAGAAAGTAGTTAATTTTAGGATTGCAATAGTAAATTAGATGATCAAGTGTATCCTGTAAAAAATAGACATAATTTGATATTAAAGAAAAATAAAACTATTTAGGAAAAATTGAGTGCCAGTGATAAAAAATATTCTTTTTTTTTTATAAAACATGTCTTCAAAATAATCAAAAAATGCTTATAAAAATCGATAATCCTTGCATAATTCAATTCAAGTGAATTATTGAAGGACAACCAACTAAGAAGGTAAAAAATTATATTAATCTTTCACATAAAAAAAAAAAAACCCAAATTAAAAAAAAATGAATAAAAGTTTATAAATTTTTACTGAAAAAAAAATTTCAGTAAAAATATATATATTGATATTTTAAAACCATATTTTATAAATCAAATATTGATTTTTACCTTAAAAATTATTATATAAAATTATCAAAAATAGTTTTATTGTAAAAATAACACATAAAAATAATATATAAAAAATGTATAAGATAATAAATAAAAATGTAATAAATAAAGAAGATAACAGAGAAAAACTTTTAAAAATTAAACTTTTTCATATTCAATAGTATTTTCTCAAATTTCTATAATTTTTAATTTCATATTTAAGAAACAAGAATTCCTAAATTTAAAAGAAAATATCAACTGTTCCAAAGAAAATTGGAAATTTTACGTATAAAAGGAATTATAAATGTAAAAGAACTGTTTTATGAGCGTTCACATGTACAAATTTCTTCTATTTTAATCTCTTCATTTACACTAAAATTATTACTCTAAAACTCTTTGAAAATTTGTTAGCATTCAAAATAAGCCCAAAACTGAAATTAAAAATTCCTTTTTTTATGTATTCTCTTTAAAAAATGTAATTATATTTTGGACTATATTATGTTGCGGAAGAACCGCATTCCACCATTTTTTTCTGACTCTTCTTACTTCGTGTTGCTCTAAATTTGTGACGTAGCCAGATTTAATAGACGACAGCCACATTTGAATGATACTCGCTCTGTTTGGTGATCTTGGCGTAATTTGAACTGGTTAAAAACCTCGATTACTGAAGAGTTCCCCAGAAACAAGTGAACATTTCATTTTAACCTCTAGAAATTTCAAGTCACGCATCCGTTATAGTAGTTAGCGAAGCTGACTGCTGTGCCGTTGGGCCTGGGTTCGAATCCCGGAGAAGACATGGATGTTTATAAATGTATAGTGCCTTCACGGCAAGGGGGTACTTTAAATAGCCGTCGAGCCGTAAGTCCTCTCGTGAGGTTGGTGGAAGAGGAAGAGAGGTGGGAGGCCAGTGACCACCCCCAGGGTGTTCTCCCTCAAAATTGAGGTGAAACTGAGCTAAATAGTTCTCTGTCACCTGTATGGTGCTGAAAGCTACGGTTAACGACAGGTGTCACTTAACCCTTTACCATGATGAGTTTCGTGGGTTTTGATCTGGCCTTTGCCAATCAGGTGGCATTAGTAACAAAAACAATAATTTCAAAACTTAACGAAAAGATTTGAAACATTTTATCTCCAATCGCGGAAAATGGTCTTACTCATCAATAGTGAGATGTTAAACAATAGAACATGTCCAAAAAGGGGAAGAATTTTTATATATATATAATATGAACCAATAGATTCTAAAATATTAATATATTCATCAAATTCTGTCGGTGCATGAGGCAATGGCCATGTCTCCAGATTTATAGTAGTATTACTGCATTGAACTGAACTGAATTGATAACTTTCCGCAGTTTATTTTCAATATTCAGTTAGCCTTGAATTTCGCTGTCGGGTTGTACATAGGATTCTTTTTTTTCGCGTGTGTATACGTTCTCTTTTAATCACCTAAACATCACAGATATTTATAATGGCATCAAGACGAGTTCACTACGACGCATGTATAAAGAGGAAGGTGATTTTATATGCGGAAGAAAATGGAAACAGGGCAGCGGCCAGAAAATTTGATACGGATGAAGCAAATATACGTCGTTGGCGTAAGCAAAGTGAAAAGATTTTCGCATGTAAATCTGCAACAAAGTCTTTCACTGGACCAAAAAAAGGAAGATATCCTGAAGTAGATGATACAGTGGCTCAATTTGTTCGTGAAGTTCGAGCAAAAGCATTGCCAGTTACAATACAAATGCTACAATGCAAGGCGAAAGAGGCCGTTGATAAATTTAGAATCGAGAATTTTAAAGCATCGAGAGGCTGGTGTGAGAAATTCATGAGAAGGGAAGGATTTTTTTTGGAAGGAGAACTTCAATCTTCTGAAAACTTCCTACAGATTTCAAAGATAAACTCATGCAATTCCCACACCACGTCATCGTCTTATGTACACGATATGTTAATGAATTCATGAACATTGGAAACTCAAATGAAACTTTCCTGTAATTTAATATGCCACAGAATTATACTATAAATTCAAAAGGTTAGAAAGAGACAAAAATATTGAGTGCAGGATACGAAAGACAATGTTTTACTGTTAATGTGTGCGTTAAAGCAGATGTCCATAAATCACTTCCTTACTTAATTCTTAACAGTGCCTTAAAATTTTCCAGAAATGTAATCGTATGTGCTTGGACATTTTTTTTCTCTTCCAAAATTATGGAGGATTGGGCTAATGCGGTGTGGAATAAAAGACTAGGGGTATTTCAGAACTTTCGATCTCATTTTCTCAAAACACAATTCAAGCAATGTACGCAATTATAATTAAACTAACAAAGGATTGTGACTATTATTGATACCATGGCTATGTAAGATCAAGCTAATGAAAAAATGACTGCAAAATTGTGAGATCATAGTACTTAATGATGTGATACTGGAAGTTAGACAAATATGCTAGTCATCACTTATATAAGTCATAGGGAATTTTCTTTTTTTCCCCCTGAACTGTTATGACTCCTCTTTCTTCACACTATGCCTGAAGAGATTCAGGATACCCTGTATACTGAAAGAATTTCGTTTAATTTTTACTAAGATAAAATCTCATTTCAGGGATGAACTTCCATACTGTGGTAATATGCTTATAGTAAAATATATATGTATTTGGATTTTGAAAAACAATATTGTGTAGTTTACAACGAAGCTTACAAATCCTGTTAAATACTCAAAGCATTATGTAAAAAAAGAAACATTTGCAATTTAGAATTCAAAAGAAGCTTCGTAATCGATATGCAACTTCCATTACCATATTTTCACATCATATTTTCAAAAATATGCTAGTAAATTCTTAACCAAGAGATAGGGATTTTTTTTTTATTTTTCTCATTACCGAAATGATCCTGTCTCGCCCCGTGCCTGCTTGCTTGACTTGGATTTTCTGGACTCTTCTATATGAAAAGGATTTTGTTTTCTAATTTTACTCGTGTAAAATCACATTTCTGTATGGAATTCCATAATATGTATTCTTACACAAAGGGATTATAAGTATGTGCATTTTAAGCAGCAATGTAATCTTTTTCAAGTAATCTTACAAGTCCTGTTAAATATTCAAAAGAATGTAAATGAACATCTTGAAATTTATAATTTAAGAAAGGACTTATAAAAACAATACTATTTTTAGGAAATTTCCATCACCAAGCAATTTTCTATTTAAGAAATTAAAGCATTGTTAAAAAAATAATTCTTAAATGCTGAGAAAATCAATTAAAAATTAACTGTAACTATATTTCAAGTTTTCTTGTCAGAAAAACTTGGGATGCCTTAGAGATCCTTGGATACTTCAATGATAAAAGGTACTACTTTAATTTCTTTTCTCTAAACTGATACTATCTGAATTTCTGTTTACATATTCTGTCGGAGTGATGTACTGTGTTTTCGTATGTCCAGAAAAGAAACACACCTTTTTAAGATCTACCAATTAATTTTAAATTATTAAAAGAAACTTTTTGATAGTATACTCTCTTAAATATAATATATATATATGTACAGGGTCTGGTATATTAGTGTCTCCTGTTTCATAAAGCAGTTACAAACAAAACAAGATACAGAGAAAAGTCTTTTGTTTGTGAACAACAAATACTATGTCATTTTACATTAATTGGTTTTAAAAATAATGTCCACTAACTGGTAGCCTCCAATGGTGGCACATTGACGAAGTCTTTCCCGAAAGTTGTTTATAGTTTTTCGTGTCATTTCCAGTGGAATGGCTGCCACTGCCTGATGTGATTGCCTCCTTTAGTGCTTGTAGGTTGATGTTTGTACTCTTGCACCTTTAAGTGTCACAAAAGAAAAAAATCAGGTGACTTTGGACGCCAACAATGTTTCCTCACAAAGAGAGAAAGAGATGTCCAGGAAACAACTCTCCTAGAATGCTGCAAAGTGTGAGCTGTGGCTCAGTCTTGTTGGAATTGGATTTCTGTTTCATGGTCCCTTAGAAACTGGTTTAACTTTAGTTAAAGGATCTCAATCATGTGACTGTAGTATTCTGAAGTAACCCTTACTGTTAGCCTAGCTTCTTAAAAAAAATAAGTACTCCACACACCAAATTCAGCAATGGTGTACCAAACTGTCTTTTGAAGATTGTGGTCACTGGTGAAGAAGCTGAGGGTTTTCTGCTGCCCAGTAGTGAAAATTTTGTTTATTCATAGTGCCTGACAAGTGGAATTGGGCCTCACCAGATGAAATTGAAACAGCACCAGGGGGGAATGTTCTGAAGAATCTTTATGCAGAGTTGTGCAAGTTTGAAAATCTCTTACTTAATTCCGTGCTAATTTGATATCGGGGGTAGTAGCGCCAAGCTGTTTATGTTCGCCAAGATGGGCGATAATATTACAATATGGTTACCATAATATTTTTATCATCTGTCGATGTGGTTGCCATGAGGATAAGGTATATTAGAAATAACTTTAATTCGTTTTTTCCCGCTGTAACCCTTTACTTTCAGACGATATTAATAAAAATTTCTTATTTCTGTTAAAATTTAAACATTTTCAATGTAATTTTTCTATTGCTTGCGTCTTCTGTTTAATTCTCTATTTTCGAATATGGATATTTCTAAAATGAGTGAGTACTAGAATATTTATTTCTTAAAGGAATAAGTGTTGTGCTTTTAATTATCGCTATAAATCATTTATTTTCGTTTTAAAAATGTTTTTTTTTTTACGTTTTTTGTTCGATGAAATTCGTTGAAGGAACTTACAATGCAAGTTTTTCTCTTATTGCAAGCTTTCACTACTATGTAATTGATATTCTAAATTACTTTTAACATACATTATGTAATTATTTTATTCATAATGAAAAAAAATGCAATTATTACTATGGGTAATAATCCTATAATATTCGTTATTTATAATTGTTTCTCTTAGCATTTATTTATAAATATTATTACATATTTTGTTATTTATAATTAATATTTTTATTTATAATTGTTATTTAATTATAATTATCTTATTTATTTATAAAAATTATCTTATTTATTTATAACTATTTCTGTTGTTTATTTATAACTATTCTTATGTTTATTTTATAGTTATGTATTACGAGCTCTCTTGTGCATTATTTCTATTTTTTTTACAATTCGACGATTATTCTTTTTAATAATTACTATTTAATTATATTATATGATTATTATTTCTAATAACCGTTATAAAATCGTACTATATGAATATTATATATAATTACGATAAAATAATATTTTAAGATTATTATATGCTGCTTATAATACTATTATTACTACATATTACTTTTTATTAGATAGTATTATTATTCATTATTTATTGATTGATCTAGTTTACTATTAATCTCTTCCTATATCCTTTATTTTAAATACATTTCAATGTATTTCAAAACAATTCTTTTAAATTATTGTGTACCATTAAATTACCTCTAGGACGCCATATTGGATTTCAATCCAGCAACAAGAAGCGCTGCTTGGCGTGATAAGGATCACGCCAAGCAGAACTTGGCGCAATTACCCCCGTTATCAAATTAGTTCCTATGAATATACTCCTCCACCACAAATGCATGATGCTCACTGTGCCATGCCATTGCGACTACTGTAAATCGTACTTATACTGCTAGTGATCTAGACCCCTTCCTCACATACAACTCACAATGTACCCTCTCGAAATAGGGGAGGTTGCTTTGCTAGAGCCTGTAGATAAATCAAATATAACCATTAAAACCTTAGCACAATGATACTGTTCATCATAGGATCTCCAACCTAATCTTTATTCAAATCATTTTCTCTTGTGCTTCTTTTCACTCTTTTAGAGTCACTGGAGTTAAGGTGGATAGAAAATACTTTATGTATATGTATGCAAAGATTGTTTCCCTTACCACCAGAGGACCAGTGAAAGCATTCACATCAATTCCTTTTTCAGCCTCAGAACAACTCGGAAGGGCTGTACGATTCGTCGTCAGCTGTACTATTGAACTGAAAGTGGTTGTATTGTTTTCGCTTTTGTGCTCTGTTCATTCCCCACGTAACTAATTCTACCTGTGCGAGATGTTATAGAGTAACTTTTATTTTAAAATACCATTTTTTTCTATTTACATTCCTATGGATTAATAATTATGATTTATTCCATCATCTTTCACTTAGTGAAGAGTAACCCGACTGTAAACCTTACAGTTTTAGTTTTCATCAGATGATTTTAGATTTCGGTTAGAATCATTAAAACTCGATCTGCATCTTGAATTGCCCTAGTTTGATCTTCTCTGCTGCAGCTTTAGTTTTTAACACCCTCGGCAATCAATTTAAAAACAGCTCGAAAAAAAATTAAGGATCCGTTTTTAAAAAATAAGCACTTTCACTTAGTGTTTCGATTTCCTCCACTTAAATCTCAGCCAGTATTTTTAACAAAGACTCTCAGTGGTTAAATTTAAAGCATACATCTTATTATTGTTCATAAAATTTGTAATTACAAATGTATGAATATGAAAAAGATCCTCTAACACTGTTATATTTTTTCAGAAATGTTCTAGTATGGTTCAAAGAAAAATTACAGAGAATGATTCATCCCAAAATGCACTATTATTTTTTCATACATGCATCATGACTTTTCCCCTATAGTCTGAAATAATCAAAATGTATGTATAGAAACAAATGCTGTAATTATTACAAGAGTATGATGATATAATCATAAATAGGTCAGATATATTTTATAATATTTCATAATTGTAAGAAAATGTTCAACAGGTATTATATAATTACATCAATTTCTACTTGATATCAAAAGTCAATATCTAAGGAAAGAAAAATTTGTAAATTTCCTCAGAATTATGAGAAAGGAATGTTTAAAGTGTACTATATATAACTCATAAAAAAATTTCTTTTGTTCCTGAATCTATGCAGTACTGTCAGTCTGTTGTGTTATACAATTATCATGTTAGCTTTGTTGATAAGGTTTTATTTGAGGTAATACTTTTTTAATTTCATTTTTAACCTAGGAATTTTTTCTCCAAAGTTTGGTGTGCCCTTAAGGAAATATGTTCTTGTGTGAAAACAAATCAGGTTTCTTATGACCAAAGTTTGGTATACAGAAGCTAGATTTTTTTTAAAAAATTTGTTTGTGCTTGCCCTTTTATTATAGAAATGATAATCATTTGCTATATATTTAACTTTCTATGCTTTAAATGTCTCGGTTTTGTAACCTTTTTGTAATTTAATATGAAAACATTATGTGTGTGATGTGAAAATTTTATTTATGTTGTTACAAAAGAGTTGTTTAAAATCAAAACTATACCTGCTAGAGAAATGTTGTACTTGGAAACTAATTGAATAAAATCGAATTTTTCGTTCAAAATTGTGAAGTAACATTTTGTCTTTTTTTAAAATTTAAAAGCTTTCTTAAATATATAAAAATTATTAAAAACTTATCAAAGAATCTCATTTGTTCTTGGTTCTTTTGTTGTTTGATTGACTATCTTTCAAACAGTTTGAAAATTTTTGTACTTTTTTCTTTTGCTTCTCTTATTGCAGCATACAGAAACATATTACTGAAAATAATATTCATTTTAATATAATTTTCACCGTACATAAAAACATATTTAAAATTTTGGTAGCATGATAAACATATATGATGAAACAAGTGCATTGCCAAATAACTATCTCGAAAACTGAATCAAAAGCTTACAAATTTTAATTACGTTACATAGTGTGATAGTATAAATCCCAGTGGCTGAGTGGTAGTGTATCGTGGTTCCACACCACAGGTCAGGGGTTCAAATCTCGGGCTGGGCAAGGTCAACTCAGCCTTTCATCCCTTCAGTGGCTCGATAAATGATTACTAAGTTTGCTTGAGAACTGAACACTTGGAGTTTCACATCAAACTGACCACTTGACTGAAACATCTGCACATGCACCTCAACGCCTAAGCTCACTTAAACTGAGATGGGCATAGTAGGCCTTGGCCCTCATGGGTGGTTGCATCACTGAGTTCAGTTCAGTGTGATAGTATTAATCCCAACTTTCACTTATGAATCTTAATGTGTTGGTAATTATTTTGCTTTTCAAATTAAACAACTCATTAAATATTTTTAATATATAGTAAAAATGTGCAAATACCTTATATATAATTTGCTTGCATAATTCCAGTGATTCCCAAGTGTGACTCCATTATTTGACCGGTATATAAATAAACAGAAAAGAGAACAAAATTGTTTGATTTTGAACTTTTTTTAATGTTAAGAAAATATAACTGTAATTACTTAAAAATTTTTTTAAAAAATGAATCATTTGAAGAACATGAAAATATATTTTCACATATTCCTAATATATGAGAAAAAATCTGTGTAATGAAAGCATAAAGAATAAACCCATGGTGAGTTCTCATGAAATAATGAATTAATTTATATTTTGTTGAAAAACTATTTTAAAACTGTAAAAATAATAATAATAATAAATCTCTAAAGAGCCCTTGTAATATTTTGAAATTATGTCTTGTAAAATTAAGTTTCTTCTAAACAGTTCTTTTTTAAAACATAGGTAATCTCTTTAAATTATTTATATATTTGAATCACACACCTGCTCTCAATTATAGTGCATATATATATATTTCACTGAAGGAAATTTTAAATGAGCACAAAATTAAAACTTGTAAAAAATATTTTGACTTACTCAAATTTATTTTCAGAAAAATTGTACATAAAATATAGTTGCATGTGTAGTTTTGCTGTTAAGTTACCTATAATTAAAATATATATATTAATAAGAAAATATATAAAAGATTGGTAAGTACATAAAACATGTTAAATTATTTTTTTATTGTTTTATTTTATTCTTATTCTTTTAAATTTGTTTCTTATCAATGTATATTTATGAAGCAAAGTATTAGAAGTAGAAAGAGAAAGTCTATCTCTATGCGAACTTAATGTGCAAGCTGCTTTCTGAAAAGTCTGTTTGTAAGGCAATAATCTTGAAATGTAGCTTTTCTGTTATTCTGAGAGTGAACATGGGCGTTTTATGCATAATATATATGTGTATTCCATGCACAGTAAATATGTGTGTACTTATTTAATTCAATTCTTTTTATTATTTGAATGAAAGATAAATTAATGTATGATTTGAAAAATATATATCATTATTTTGAATATTTAAAAATATTGCTTGAAATATTTTTTCAATTGATTTTTAAAAGTAATCTTAAATAAAATGTGAAGAATTCCTGTTTGGTTTGTGACACAAAGGCTACAAAGGAAATCTAGTACACATTAAGGAGGACATAATTTTGTGTTGATGTTTATTTATGCCAAATAAAAACAATTTTAAAAAGGTTGCAAAAAATTCATCTTTGAATTAGTCCTGGATATATTACATCTGTTAATTTCAAAATATATTTGAAAATATTTTAAATATATATTAAAATATATCTTCAATGCTATTACTTCAAATATTTGAAAAGAAGTGGTATTATATAAAAGTATTCTCTTTATGAATATACATAGAACACTATATATTGCCACTTAAGTTGAAAAGTGCTTTTAAGTTTAGATAAAAGCAGATATTTTGTATAAGATTCTGTATAATTCTCTGAAAAACCATATAAAACATTTTCCATCTGCTCTAATAAATCAATAATCTGAGACATTGACACAGACATACACAAATTGAATAAATTTCAAGTATGTTATGAGAATAACGTGTGTGTGTGTGTTTGAATTAGGCTATTTTGAGACTAGATTTACATTACTCCTGAATATATGCATCTTTATAAATCAGTTTTCTGAAAGTTTCTATCTTACAGTATTTTTTTTTATTATTAGGATTCATTTTCAATAATTCTTATGCTTTAATTTGGCTTATTCCTTTGCAGTTTGGTGTGCTTATAAAGAGTTTTCTATGTGTGAAATCTTATCTAGTTGAAAATGCAAGCTTCTGATTAGCAGATTTTGGCATGTAAAAATGAAAATCTTATTTTTGTAAGTAGTTCTTTTAACCTTTGCATGTAGAAAAGATAATTTATTATGCATTTTGCTTCTTTGCTTTTTTATTACAATTTAGTAAAAAAGTGGTTATTTAATACAGAGGATACAAGAAAATGTTATTGATTTTTTTGTTATGTAGTTCTTTATTATCAGAATCATACATGTGATGAAAAATTTTGGACTTGTACAGTGGCGTAGCTTAGGGGGTGACGAGGGGGCCATGGCCCCAGGTGGCATACAAAAAGGGGTGGCGGCAAGTGTCATGATATTTAAATTCATAAAATATTTCAAACTCCAAATCGCGCCCACGACAAAACCGACGGAAATGAGTGAAATCTTAAATACACGCACAGATGCAGGAAGTTTATTTGTCGCTATGCAATCGCATTCATTTTTATGTTAGGCTTCTGGCAACCAGTACTGTGTGAAGTCAATGGTGCTTAAAATTCTTTGCAAACAGAGGGACTAAATATCCATCAATGTGCTAAAAAAATACGCGATTTACAGACCGTATTAGAAGCAAAATGAGAGGAATTCGTGGATGATGCTTTAATATATGCTAAAAGTTTATGTGAAGAGCTTGAAATTTTTTTGAACCCCCAAGATGAATCAAATATTTGACGATGGAAGTAAAGATGTTCAGTTATCGTATGAAGATGATTTGAGGTGAACAATGTTTACTTCAATAGACAGAGTAACTGCTGAAATTCAAGAAAGATTCTAACAGTTGCAGAATCTACTGCAGAAATATGCATTTTTAAGGCCTGAAGTGATATTGAGCATTGACAAACTTCTTAGATCAAGCTCCTCAAGACATTAATAAAGAAGAAGTCCAACTTGAGCGCATACGTCTACAAGCTTTTGTAGCTGCAACAGACCCAGGCTGTAAAAAAAGAACTCATTAGGTCCAGCTCTCTGGGTTTATTAAAATATATTATTGAGTCCAAACTTGAAGATGGCTTACCAAACATTGTCATAATGTTGAGAATTTTTTTAACATCTACCATCAGTAATGCCAGTTGTGAGAGAAGCTTCTCTAGGCTAAAATTAATCAAAAATTATCTCAGATAGACTATGTCCACATTAAGGCTAACAAATTTAGCTATCCTGGCAATTGAATATGACATGCATTTTGATATTAACAATTATATAAAAGATTTTGCTATGAAACATGAAAAGTGTATTTTTAATCAATAAAAAAAAAATTTAAAGCTGCTTTTTTTACTTTTATTAATTTTCTTGACTAATAATTAAAATAGAGGCGACAAATTTCCGATCAGCCTTAGGCGGCGAAAGCCCACACTATGCCACTGGACTTGGAAGCTAATTGAACAAAATCAAATGTATCAGTAAAGATTTCATAAAATAAACTAATATCATATTTTAATATACAAGAAAGATTCAGTGTATAAAAATTATATTAAATATCTCACTTTGACCTTTAATCAAATTAAGGTTGCAATTGGAGATAAACATTTACATATTTGCAACATTTTGAAAATATTTGTAATTTTTTAATGGCCCTCTTTTATTTTAGAATTTTGAAATATATATGAAAGATTATTTTTTTATTTAAATTATATTTTTACAATACTTCATCAGACAATCAACATTTTTATATTACTTTAAAAATAAATAAAAAGGATGAGGAGAGTTACTTGAATTATCTAAAAGGTGCTCTTGAAATCCTTTCTGAATAAAAAGGTTACAAATTTGTTCAAGTTATGAATTGCAATAGTGTTTATACTATATGGAAGATATGTAATTATTGATTTTAATTTTTATTTTTTCATGTTATTGAAATGTAAAGGAAACCACCTAAACGACTTTCAGAGTGCCAGTAAAAATGTGTCAATGTTTTGTGTATTACCAGTTTGGACAATCCTGTTCGATTTTAAGTATTTTTCCATTGTTTGTTCTTGGTATACATATGCAGAAATATACAAATTAGATCAATTATACAAATATAATAAATAATATATAAAATATAACAATAATATAACAAAATTGAATTTTTTTTTTTTTCTTTTCCATTAAATTATATAGTTCAAAATAAAAAAGATTTGAAAATGAGTATATGGAAATTTAGTGGAGATATATGTTTTGGGAAGCTATTACTGGCTTTATAAATAATACTTATGGTATTTACTAATTATTTTTTTATCAATATTAACAAAAAAGCTCTATTACTTAAATATTTTTCAATTAAAAATTTTTTTACATGATGCTTTTTTAATAATTACACCAAAAATGCCCTAATTGCACAACACCAAAAATGTTTCGGGCTCAAAAATAGGTTATCATGAAGTATTTGGACTCACTAAACACGAAAATCACCATAAAAAAACTTCAGATTAGCTCTTGTTTTCAAGAATTGGAACTCTTATACATAAATAGCTGCCTTTTCACTCATCTTTACATTCTGTGTATAATCTTTGCAATGATCATTTAAGTGGGTAGATGAAAACACTTGTTTCAGGATTGATTTTAACTTCAACGAAAGGCGTGTTACAGTGCCACTTCTGTAGGTGTGTTTTGAGTGTAACCTTGAGCATCAGTAGAACAAAGAACAGACAATATTGCATGATTCAAGTAACAATTCCCCACAGACTAAATCAAGCAAAATCGTGTGACCTTGTAAGAGATCTTGACTTGCCATAGCAGAAGTCAGAGCTTCTGGCATCCAGACTGTAGCAATGGAATCTGCTCCTACTAGGCTTAAAGTTACAGAGTACGTGACTCATGAAAAGAATCTTCTTCATTTCATTGAAAAGAAAGAACATGTAGTTGCATGTATGGATGTCAATGGCTTGATTAATCTCATGGACATCAATTATGATCCAAATAACTGAAGGTTGTTTATAGACTCTTCCAAGCTTGGTTTGAAAGCAGTACCCGTCCCATTTGACATACCGTTCATGTGAAGGAAACTTATGCAAATATGAAGTTACTTCTAAAGTTAATAAAATATGAGGATCATAAATGGCAGATCTGTGGTAACTTGAAAGTTATTGCTTTACTTATGGGAATACAGTTAGTCTGTACCAAGTACTGCTGTTTTCCATGTTTGTGGGACAGTAAAGATCGAAAATCGCACTACATACAAGACAAATTGGCCGTCCAGAAATCTTAAATCCAGTGAGAGAAATGTCCCAAATGATCCTCTAGTAAACCCAAATGACATTCTACTTCTACCCCTGCACATTAAGCTGAGATTCATGAAGAACTTTATGAAATCCATGAACAAGGAGGGAAAGGCTTTCCAATACCTTAGATCAAAGTTCCCAAGATTTAGTGATGTAAAGATTAAGGAGGGAATCTTCGTGGGTCCTCAAATACATGAAATCATGAAGGACCCTGCTTTTGATAAAGTTCTGGAAGGGAAATAGAAAACAGCTTGGGAAGCCTTTAAAAGTGTGATATGAGGATTTCTAGGCAGCAAAAAATATTAGAACTATCAACAGTTGGTGAAAGAAATCCTACAAAAGTTCTATGACCTAGGATGCAATATGTCTCTATAGATCCATTTTTTATAGCTGTAATGATGAACACAGTGAAAGGTTTTATCAAGATATTACAGTGATGGAACATAGATATCAGGGTCGTTGGAATCAGTCAATGCTCGCTGACTAATGCTGCACAATTATGGGGGATACTTCGGCTTCAACATACAAGAGGCAATATCCAAAAGGAAATGTTTACATGAAATAAACTAAAAAAAATACTGATTTCTGATATGAACACTGTTTCTTGTGTGAAACATGATTTATATTGTATTTATTAGTTAGTAATGTGTTGTTCTTAAAATTTACTCTTAAATTGATGGATGGGTTGTTGTACATCTTAAAAAATAGAGCTAATAAATAAATTTCCTCTATGTATTCAGGTTTTTTCAACTCAAAATTAGTAAGAATAGACTATTTAAAACTAGAAAACATACAAAAAGTTGTTTTTGTGTGTGTGGCCTAGTGCTATTAATATGTATATCTTATAAATTAGATGATAGCCTAAAAATTAAAGACAATTAGCTCAGTCACACCATTTTAAAACTTAAGGCATCATGTACGCAAATGATGCTAATATTTTTTTTTCCACACACAGAAGCAGACAGAGGATTTTGATACACTCCTCCCAAACAAAATATAAGAAAGGAAGATCACTTCTATAATTTATTTTCTATTATTACGAATGTAAATTGTCCCTGAATCTGCTGCATTGCCAATGTCTTTTCATTGTTATACAGGTTTCTTTGTTAGATCTTTGCTGATTAGGTTTCACTTGAAGTAATAATGCTTGTAATTTGGTGTATTTCTTTACTGATTAGTGGGCTCGTGAAGAAATCTGTGCACATAAAATCAGATTTGATATCTGATAAAAGCTTCCTATGAGCAGAATTTGGTGTATAAAGGGTATCTTTTTCTGACAAATTGCTGTTTTCACCTTTCAATGAAGAAAGGATTACCTTTTGTTGTAAACTTTGCTGTTTATGCTTTAATTGGGTAATGCTTTTGTAACAAGTGGTTATTAATATGAAGGAGTGATGAAGTTTTTTTTTTTTTTTTTTTCATATTATTAAAGTCTATTGACTGTCATAATTATATCTGTGAGGGAAAATTCTGGACTTTGAATTTAATTGTATAAAATCGAACAAATCATTGAAAATTGATGAATAAACCTATATTTTTAACTTCAAAATATTGTCAGATTATTAAAACAATTAAATATTTAAATAAGACCTTTAGAGTCATTTTAAGGTTAATATGTGAGAAGCTGTAGTTTGAAAATATTTGTAATTTTTTTGTGAACCACACTTATTTTAGTATAAAGAAACTTATTTGAAAATATATTTTGAATTTTAAATGTATTTTTAACAATACTTTGTATAACAATCAAATTTTTTATCTTTAAACAGAAATTAAAAGGATGTGGAAAGTTTCTTGAATTTCCTGAAAGATTTTCATCAAATTATTTCTGAATGGCAAGATTTCAAATTTGTTCCTTTAGTTGATATATGTAGTGATAATATTTATATATGCCTGCAATTATAATTGTTATATTATAATGCAATCTCAAAAGGGTTAAAAGGGGGAAAGACAGAAAACCGTTGCATTTTCAAAGGAGTTTGCAAAAGAGAGTGAACGTTTTTGGAATGATTTTACAAGAGAGAATAAAATGCTTGGAGAGTATTACAAAAAAAAAAAAAAAAAAAATGTTTCTCATTCTGTATAAGTTTATCACTTGCTATGCTTTACACAATTAAATTACAATTTTGAAACTAGCTCACAAGTTTTTCGATAATTGTCATCTTTTTAAATACATCTTTTTTGCTATGGGGGAAAAGAATTGTACCCCCCCTTTTTTCTGAGTCAAATTTAGGTAACATCATTTTCGCAAAACGATTTAAACTGTGTTAATTTCAACCAATCCAACACACTTTTTTGATCAATTTGTGGCTATGCATAATTGCTAGGATATGAGATAATGTTAGCTAAAAATATTACTGCAAAATTTCGAAATTTGTCATCAAAATGCATAATGAATTGATGAAGGATGTAAAAAGAGATGTTTTCTAAGTGAAGAGATTTTGTTTTGAAATTTGCTATGAATGTTGCAGATAAAAAGAACTAGTGTTGTACCATTTTGGAATCTTAACTAATATGGCAGAGATGTCTTAAGATTTCTTTAGGCCCTTGGCCCCTAAACAAATGTAGGCCCCAACTATGACCCTTAAAAGTAGACAGTACATAGCATATATGTTGTCAAATACTCATACAAACAACAACCTGTAACAAATAAATGTGCATGACTTACAGTTGCACAAACCAGTTTGACTGCCGTCTTTTAACTGAATGAGTAATGGTGCATGGTGGTAGACCTATATTTATATGATGGTCAACACATGTTTTAGACAGTTGACATATCATCTGAAATTCCCAGTTTCTTGGAAAATACAATCGGAAATAACATTTGATCAGTGAAATTATTCGAATCTTCATCTTATTAAGGCTGAGTCGAGAATAATGTGAGGCCCTGGGCCCGTGTGGCCCATGCCTTAAGATGTCTCTGCTAAATGGACTATCTGATGAAAAAATTGCTGTGGTTAGTATGTATATATAATATATTTCTTTCTGTGGAGAGTCAATTTTAGGTGACATCCTTTTCTCATACTCCAAATCAAACTATGTTAATTCTAACTAATCCATAAAGTTTTATGTCTGATTTTTGACTTTGATTATAATTTCTTGGCTTTATAAAATTATGTTAGTTGAAAAAAAAGTCACTGTAAAATCGTAAAATGTGAAGACATGGTAAATGATATGATGCAGGGAGTCAGATTTCCATATTTTCAAAAATATGCTGGCCATCATTTCATCATTCAAATATGTAATTTTATCCCAATAGCCTCATTCCTTTACCCCCCCCCCTTTCGCGTTTTTAAACAATTTAAAAAATTTTTAAACTTTTCATAGCTCCGAGGAGTTTTGAACTGTATGGTTCGGAATTACAAGGACTCAACCTCCCAGGTGTCTCCTCCCCCCCTGGACAGCATTTTGCCAGTGCAAATCCTGACTAGCTCATTTCATCATTTCACTGAAACAGTTCAGGGTGTAATAAAATCACTTACTATCATTATGGAAATGACATTGAAGAGACGTTATTTTAAAATATTGGCAAAATGCTATCCAGGGAGGGGAGACACTTGGAAGGTCAAGTCCTTGTACTTCCGAACTATACAGGTCAAAAATACT
>BMAV01022317.1:40338-91914 GCA_019973955.1 Trichonephila inaurata madagascariensis | reverse complement strand
AGTATTTTTGACCTGTATAGTTCGGAAGTACAAGGACTTGACCTTCCTTGACCTTCCCTCCCTGGATAGCATTTTGCCAATATTTTAAAATAACGTCTCTTCAATGTCATTTTCGTAATGATAGTAAGTGATTTTATTACACCCTGAACTGTTTCAGTGAGATGATGAAATGAGCTAGTCAGGATTTGCACTGGCAAAATGCTGTCCAGGGGGGGAGGAGACACCTGGGAGGTTGAGTCCTTGTAATTCCAAACCATACAGTTCAAAACTCCTCAGAGCTATGAAAAGTTTAAAATTTTTTTAAATTGTTTAAAAACGTGAAAGGGGGGGGGGGGGCTAAAGGAATGAGGCTATTGGGATAAAATTACATATTTGAAGAGCTCATAGGGAGAACAATCGAATCCAGTCGGTGCGGTCGACCAAGGTAGCATAGGATTTGAGTTATTAATTTTTCTCTAACATTAATTAAGTTATTGTAAAATTGATTCATAAATTTGGAACATTCTTAGGAAAGTTATACAAAATGTTTCAGGCCAAATAATTAGTAAATAGAAAAGGAGTATTATTTTAAGATGTTCCATATTTTTTTTAAAAACTTTCAATTTTTTTTCAGTTGTGTGAATAATTTACATAAAATTTCATCTCTTATTATTTTCTTGAATAAAAACATCGTGCTAATTTGATATCGGGGGTAGTAGCGCCAAGCTGTTGTTTATGTTCGCCAAGATGGGCGATAATATTACAATATGGTTACCGTAATATTTTTATCGTCTGTCGATGTGGTTGCCATGGGGATAACGTATATTAGAAATAACTTTAATTCGTTTTTTCCCACTGTAAACCTTTACTTTCAGACGATATTAATAAAAATTTCTTATTTCTGTTAGAATTTAAACATTTTCAATGTAGTTTTTCTATTGCTTGCGTCTTCTGTTTAATTCTCTATTTTCGAATATGGATATTTCTAAAATGAGTGAGTACTAGAATATTTATTTCTTAAAAGAATAAGTGTTGTGCTTTTAATTATCGCTATAAATCGTTTATTTTCGTTTTAAAAATGTTTTTTTTTTTACGTTCTTTGTTCGATGAAATTTGTTGAAGGAACTTACAATGCAAGTTTTTCATATTGCAAGCTTTCACTACTATGTAATTGATATTCTAAATTACTTTTAACATACATTATGTAATTATTTTATTCATAATGAAAAAAAAATGCAATTATTACTATGGGTAATATAATCCTATAATATTCATTATTTATAATTGTTTCTTTTAGCATTTATTTATAAATATTATTACATATTTTGTTATTTAATTATAATTAATATTTTTATTTATTTATAATTGTTATTTAATTATAATTATCTTAGTTATTTATAAAAATTATCTTATTTATTTATAACTATTTCTGTTTATTTATAACTATTCTTATGTTGTTTATTTATAGTTATGTATTACGAGTTCTCTTATGCATTATTATTATTTTTTTTACAATTCGACGATTATTCTTTTTAATAATTACTATTTAATTTTATTATATGATTATTATTTCTAATAACCATTATAAAATCCTACTATATGAATATTACATATAATTACGATAAAATAATATTTTCAGATTATTATATGCTGCTTATAATACTATTATTACTACATATTACTTTTTATTAGATAATATTATTCATTATTTATTGATTGATCTAGTTTACTATCAATCTCTTCCTATATCCTTTATTTTAAATACATTTCAATGTATTTCAAAACAATTCTTTTAAATTTATTGTGTACCATTAAATTACCGCTAGGACGCCATATTGGATTTCAATCCAGCAACAGGAAGCGGTGCTTGGCGTGATTCTTATCACGCCAACAGAACTTGGCGCAATTACCCCCATTATCAAATTAGTTCCAAAAACATTATATGTAATGCTAAAATAAAATTTTTAAATACATAAATAAAAAATAATTGTTCAAAATATGCCAAGTCCTCTTAGTAAGAAAGACAATAATCTTTTTCAGTACAACTTTCATTTTTCTTTACGTATTTTGAATACATTTTTTTTAATGGCACTCTTATTATTTTTCTAGTATAACATTTGTATTTCTTTGGAATGCACGTCATTTATAAAATAGCCTTATTAGGACCTTTTTTCATACTTTGCCTAGATAACATTTGGCATTCTATACAATGCCTAGGCAAAGTATGTAATAATTCTCCTATTTCATACTTTGCCTAAAAACGTCAGGCATTCTATAGAATGCCTAGGCATTTCATACTTTGCCGGTAACATATATACATTAAGCATATATAACCATTAAAATTTCACTTTAGCACATTAATGCTCAAAGTATATGATAGGATTGATCTCCTATCTAATCTTTATTCAAATCATTTTCTCTCACACTCCTCTTCAATCATTCTGTCAATGAAGTTGAGGTGGATAAAAAATTTTATGTATATGTAAGGGAAGATTACTTTCCCAGCCACCAGAGGGCCAATGAGAGCATTCACGTCAATTCCTTTTTCAGTGAGAACAATTTAGAAGCCACAAATGAGCCATCAAACTGAAGATGATTGTATTGTTTTGGCTTATGTCCTCCATCCATTTCCCTGAAAACCAACTCTACTTGTGGGACATGGCAATAAGTAACTTCTTATTTTAAAATGATGCCATTTCCCCCCCTTTCATATAAAATTTATGAGGTTAATAATTATCATCCATGTCATGATGCTTTACCTAGTTAAGAATAATCTCACTGTAAACCTTATGGTTTTAGATGTTGCCCGATGATTGTAGATAGAGAGAGAGATTTTGTTAGAATTCAATGAATCCTGGTTTCCATCACAAATTTTGCTAATTATGCCAGTATAAATGTTTCGTTGTTTGTTGTATAAAATGCTTGCACAATCCTGGCTGATTTTAAGTATGGCTGCTTTTTTGCTGTTTGATACATATGAAAAGAAAAACTTTTTATTTTTTTATAAAATTAAAACAGTATTAATTGTGCAATATAGCTTGTAACAAAAGATAACTTCCAGCACAAATAAAAGTATAAATCAGAATTATTTATGTTTAAAAATATTATTTTTAGTTATTAAATTTTAATATTATTTGGTAGAAAGAAAGGTTTTATATCTGATAGGTATGTAACTTTAAAGTAATATCTATGACTTATATATATAATAAAAAAATCTTAAACAGAGTGTTTATAGACGAGTTTGATGTATACAATATGAGTAGCCTGTGGCTTCATGAATGTTTTTGTATCATATTAGAAAGTTTTTATTTTGATTCAACACATTTTATGTTTTTAACAGTATTTATGCCTAACCTCATTATCAAGTGAAAATTTTTTTATGGACTTTCATTTATAAAAAAAGGACCAGTTATTTTCAGTCTTGATTTTCTTCAAGTTAATTTAGTTTTTTTTTCAAGTTTAAAATAATTAATCTTAGAATTGCAGAAAGATAAAAGTAGTTGTGTTGAATAGGAATATAAAGAGATAATCTGCACTAAATGAAACAGCAAATGATTTTGTAAAATTCTTATGTGCATATATATTTCATGACTTTGTGTCAATTCATTAAATAAAAAATTTGAAATCTGTTGAGTTGTATTTGTGCAAATGAATGCATAAGTTATTTTGAAAAGAACAATTATTCTTTGCGCTCCTGAAAAAATATGCAAGAATTAAATAACTTACATAAAATCTCAATAATGCTCAGCTGGAATATGAAGTAAAATTTTTAGAAATGATTTGTTGAAATTGCTATGTTTTATATTAAATGAGTTATTTGAGTTCCTAACAAATTAACCCTCCAAGCGGTCTGCACGTAAAATTCCACCATTCTAGAGATGCTTTTTCTGCCTTCAAGCAAGATTCCCAAAAGCGGCCAAGCCGCATTCTTAAAAATACGGCTCAATCACTTTTGAGAACCCCACCTGAAAGCAAAAAAATATGTGCGGTGCATTTTTGAAGCATTTCCAGAATGGCAAGACTTTAAGGGCAGACCACTTAGAGTGTTAAGGATACTTTGGCATATATTAATTTGTTGAAATGCTCGATTCAGTGAAAGGAATTTAAAATTCCTTTATCTCTTTCCAGACTCATTAACATTTATATTCATTTTAAGAAGAATTAATATTTTTATTTCTCAAAAAAATTCCCAAAATTAATACGTTTGGATTGTTTCAACTGTTGTAAGAATCCAAGTTATAATTTTTATATAATGTTAATTGCATGACACAAATGTATTATATTTTAGCTTTATTTCACACCCTAGGTAAAATAATTATTATTCTTGACTTTTTTTATGTAATGTTCAATAATTAATTATATTTCTAGCAACAATTTATGTTAATTTTTTAAACAAGAATATTAATTTTATCTTCTCATCATGCACTATACTTTACATTCTTGCATACACTTCTGAAGATTTTTGTATTTTGGAAGTAAATTTCATAGCTGTGCTGTTCTACTTCTATCTATACTGAAGAAAATCACTATTTTTCCTTCTATGATATTTTTAAAGTATAATTTTTCTATAATGCTCTAAATAATTATTGATATTTCTCTCTTTTAAATCAAAAAAAAAAAAAAATAGTGCAGTGAATAAAGTGAAAAATTTAACTGCATTTCATATATGTTGAAAATGCCAAAATCTTTGTTTTCTTTTACACTGAAACAAAAATTATCATGAATGCTAACATAAGTATAGTTTTAAGAGTTTGATGAAGATTTTTGTACCTTTATCTCTCCCAAAAGAAATGGGAAAAGCAAAGATTATTTTTATAATTTAAAGTCTATTTATACAAGTGTAAATTGTCCCTTAATCTATGCAGCATTGTCTTTGCCCTTTCAATGTAAAACAAGTTTCTTTCTTGGAGCTCTGTTCATAAGGGTTTACCAGAACTAATAATTATGTTTTTTATTTGCTGTATTCCTTTACAGTTTCGTGTGTCCTTGAAGAAATTTGTGCATATAAGTATAGATCCTGTCGCAGAGGAAAACTTCTAAATGAGAAGAGATTGGTGAATAAAATGTATGTTTTTCTGCACTGTGTTCTTTCTATGTAGAATTAGGATTATCATTTGCTATACATTTTGATTTCTATGCTTTAATTTTCCCATGCTTTTGTAACAAGTGGTTTTTTAATATGAATAGTTCATGCAAAACTTTTATTCATTTTGTTATTAAAAAGCTATCGATAGTCATAATTATACTTGTGAGAGAAAATTTTCAACTTGAAAACTAAGTGAATAAAATCCAATGCATGATTCAAGTTTGAGAAATAACCTTAAACATTTTTTTTTTTAATTTCAAGGTTTTTCATAACATAAAAATAAATAAATCCCTTGTCTAAATTAAGTTTAAAGTGTCTGAATATTTTTAAAAATTTGAAAGTTTTTGTAATTTATTCACATGTTTTTTTTCTGTATAATGAAATTTATTAGAAAAAAAATATTTTTTATTTCAAATCTATATTTAATAAGACAGTCAATTTTTTGATATTTCTTTAAGTATAATATAAAAGGATGTGGAAAGTTTCTGGAATTTTCTTAAAGGCATTCTTCAAATCATTCCTGAATTATAAGATTACAAATTTGCTTGCTTTATATAGTGCAATAGTTTTTATTTTAGTTTAGACATATGTTCCTTTTAATTTTAATTGCATTTTTCATATTAACATGAAGAACTATTTTAATGATTTTTCCTATGCTAGTTTAATGATTTTTTGAATAATTGATCTACAGAATCCTGGCCAATTTTAATTTTGGTTCAATTGTTTGTTCTTTGTATATATATACATGAATAAATAAATTTTGTTCATTTTGAATTTTTCTAAAATCAAAAGTGTATGAACTGTACAGCATCTTGTTATGAAAAAAAATTCATGCGTGAATAATGCTATATATTAGAATTATTGATACATACGCATATTATTTTTTGTTATTAAATGTAACTATCTGCAGATAGGGTTAATTTTTATTATATGAGAATGTAACATTAAATTAATACATGTATGAATTTAACAAAAAATCAAGTAATGGGTATTTATTGAGGTAAACCAGAGGTGGTCGACATGCGTGGCACAGTGGAGTTATAACATTGGTACTCGAAGACTTACTGAAAAATTAAAAAGTTTTTGGAAAAATAATAAATAACCATTTTTTACAATTATATTGAAGGGGGGGTGGTCTCAGACAAAAAACCTCAAAATTTGGATCAAAATATGTTTGCGAATAAATGTTTTTTCTATGAACATACTAAAATAAATATCACTCAAAACTAGCTGATTTGCACCTAAAACTTAATTTTGTAGGCATCTTTAAGAGCTAATCCTAATATAGATGACTTGGTAAAAAAGTAGTAATTCAAAAGCCCATTAAGTAAATATTTAGCTTTTAATAATGATTTTAAATTAAATGATTCAAGTTGCTCATTTTTATTTTATACCTAACCTAATTGATCGAACTTGTGAAAAGTATATTAAATTAAAAACCTAAGTTTGTACTTTTGTCTTATTTATTATATTATTTTTAAACTTCGACTGCATAGACTTGCATTAAAAATGTGCTATTTCCGTAAAAATCCCATAAGTTTATAAGTAACATTTTTTCACTTTTCCACATCTGTTTGTTGAAAAAGTTGGAAGTGGCTTGTTTAATTATTTTTTTTATCAAATAGTGGCACGTTTAACTAACTTTATTATTAATTCTGTCATTTTAACAAACTTCTTGTTTTAAAAACAGTGTGTTTTGTGCTAAGTGTTTTATTGTTGTCTTAATTATTTAAAAATTAAAATTACAAATTGTTTTGAATTTATATTTATATTCTGAATAATATTTTAAAATGATATTTTTAATGAATATCTGTTACATAAATTCAGTTTCTAGTTGTAGCACAATTAGCTGTGCCTGCAAATAGAGAAAGAAAATATAACTCTCTTTCTCCTCTCTCTCCCTCTCATCTCTCTCTCTCTCTCTCGTTTCTACTTTTATATTTCCTATTTAATATTTTTCATTTCAATAACACAGACAAATAAAATGAATTTTTTATTACTAATTTTTTAAAAGGTTGGAGGGCACTTTTTATAACTATATATTTGGAAATAATTTTGGGAGAAATAGATACATAGTGTATAATACATTATAAAATGTATATGTATGTATATAGGATCTACTTTTTCTTATGTTATTGCTACAATTATGTATTTTATTTCATAATTTATGATTAAAGGAATATTTTTTTTATGTTCTTTTAAAAATGTTTACGAGTTAAATATTTTGAAAAAAAATCCTGTTACTGCTTTTTCAACCGTGTAAAAAAAAAAAAACTAGAACGATTTTGAGAAATTTGCTGTATTTTCCTTTATTTAGATATGTTGTAAAAATTGCAGCATTCGTAAAAATTATTTGAGACCATTCATCTTTTAAAAAATACATTTAACGTGTTCATTGTTAAAATTTTGTATTAATGCTTCTAGCAATATATATGTCTTTGTTAGCAGTTTTCCAAAATTAAATTATCAGGGTTTTTTCATGTGTTGGGATGAATCCAAGTCTTATTTTTTGCTTTCTTAATTGAATGTAACAAATGTTTTAGTTTGTAACTTATTTATTCTACTGTATGAAAAAATAAAAAATGTTTTACAATGTTGTAACATGAAGGTCATTTTTGATTTATATTTCTAAGAACTAGAATTAGCTTGTTAGTTAGGCTTTGTGAATTATATACTTTTGCAAAGTTATTTATATATTTGAAGTAAAATACTGATTACATTTTCAAATTAAACTACAATTTTATTTAGTTATGATGAATCAGATGGCCTCCCCAACCAAGGTTTAATTGAAACAGTGAGCTGAATCTGAAATAATAAAAAAAGCTATGGCGGTATATATAAATAATATGTGATTACAAGTTGCAATATGTATTTTCCTTTTATATGTAACTGAGCATTTATTTGCATTATATTTTTTTGTTTGCATTATATTTTTGGTATGCATTAAATTTTTAATGAAGTATATCTGATTTAAATGTTTATCTTCTTTTTCACCTTTATCGCATCGCTACTGAATTATACAACTGAAGTTTATAGTATCCCAGAAAAGAATGTAACTCATTATCTTTAAATTATGAAAACAAACTTTTTAACTATTCCATTCACATAGTATTTAGTTCTAATTTCGCAAAAATAAATTTGTACCTATAATTTCTTTAGAAAAAAAGAGTAGTAAAAATTTGAAAAGTCTGAAATCAAACGGTGTATTATTTGAAAAGTGATTCCCCATGTTAAATAATTTTAATTTTTTTAGTTAATAATAACTAAAAGATCTGAATTTTTCTTAATATATTCTGTGATTAAAATCTAATGTTTTTATGATGCTTTTATTGTTATTAAAATTTTGGTGTTATTTATCTAGTATTAGTCTTAATATTCATAAGTCTAGCATATTGATCTTTGGAAAATTTTAACTTTAGTGCAAAATGTATTTTATATATTCCCAAATGCTTAAGGTTTTGCTTTAATATTTCTTGAAACACAAATAGTGTAATTAATTAGACTATGAAATAACGTAAACTTGAGTAAAATAATAAGAGTATGATTAGTTTTTTGCCCACCCTCTGTGCCCACCAAAAAATCTTAACAATTTTATATAATTCTGAAAATTAATAGACAGTATAAAAAATGTCCTTAGCAATTCAGTGGATGTAATAACATGTTACATAATAAAGAATATAATATAAGAAAAACATTAAGCATGAATTACACTTGCGCCAAGAAAGAAGTTTTGGCAGCATGAAACATATAGTTTAATCATGTTACTAATGACTAACAGCAATTATTCAGGATTGTTAAGCAAATGGCTTAAGTCATATGCTGAGAAATCCTATTTAATTGCTTTTTTCTTAATTTATGTGCAAAAATATATCACTCAAGTTGATGTTACAACTATAAGATACAAAAAAATAATAATTTCTCTAAATAAACTTAAACTAGGGTTTGCAGCCCTGGTATCCCAGTGTTTCTTTAAATCCTGGGATTAAAATAAATAATCCCTAATTAATTTTTTTCTGAATTATATTTTGAAATTTTTTTTCTTATCAAAATTTTCTAAGAATTTAATTCTCAGAAAATTTATATAGAGAGTTTTTTCACTTTCAAAATGTGACATTGCGCAACATTCATTGCTGTTCGCGAGTAATAAAAAAAATTTGTGACTCATTTGTCTGATGTTTATTATAAATTTTGATTTTTCTTTTCTGAATCATTAATCATGAATAACTTTTCTGTATTATCTTGTCTAGTCAATATAAAAGATGTGTTTCTTTATTTTTCTCTCTCTTTTCTTATACATCAAGAGATAACTTAAGTAATATTATTTTATTATTACAAGTATATTCTCATGAGCTGTTATTGCTGTTTGAAATATCAAAAAGGCATTTCTTCAAAATTCTTTCTAAATATATTTAAAGTTTATGAATTAAGTCAATTATAGATGGATTATATTTCAATGTTTTCTTCTTTTTTAATCTACAGAGAAATAAAGTTAGTAATATTATTTTGTTATTATAAATATATTTTCAAATTAAATTGCATATATTAATATTTAAATGTTAAAAATATTTCGAAAAGACATTTTTTGTGGAAGCTAAAGGACAAAATTTTATTGGACTGAAAAACATGCATTGTATTTATTATTATTTTTAATATTGAAGTCTGTTTTTTTTTTTTTTTAGTATTTTCATTAGAATTAATTGTAGTATTTATTATGATTTATTTCTAGTGTTACATGTTAATAAGTTTTTTTTTTTAAAGGAAAGTATTTTTTTTGTGGGGGTTTTTTAGATTAAAATTTATGTAAATCTACTCTATCTTTTGTATGTGCTATTCACAGGTATATGCAAGTTTGTCAGGAAAAAAAAGTTTAGTTCAGACTTCATAATTTTAATTTTGAAAAATCTACTTCCTTAGAATATCTCCCCCCCCCCTCCATGAAGTTATATAAATATATTAAAAATTTTTTAAAAAATACAGTGTTTCAATGAAAATAAAATAGGAGATTTTTATATTCTGTTTTAAATTTACAGTAAGATTTTGGAAAATCTCAGACACATTTTTAATTCAAATAGGTCATTTTTTAATGAATTCAAATTGTACTATTTTTATTGAAACCATAATGTACTATTTTTTTATTTTTTATCTGGTATTAAGTTTTGTTTTGATTTTTTTCAATAAATAATATTAAACCAACATTTTAATTATGTTTTCGGTTTTATTATGCAATTTCAACTATGCTAATGTTTGTAAGTATTTTTCATGTAGTCCTGTCCTAATCCCAGGACCAATCCCGGGATTTGGATAATGTAATTCCGAGATCGAAAATATAATGTGAGATTGCAAACCCTAATTTAAACCTTTTTCTAAATTGCCTTTATTATTATAAATTAAGAATTATCATCATACAGATAATATATATATACTTTATATTAGGTGGTATAGTTCATGTTTTATCACGTCAGAGTGACCTAAACAATTTTCATTCATGTACATATTCCCTTTGCCTGAAGAATAAATTGATAAATAAGGACTTGTCTCAGGATATTTTTTCAAAAACTTTTTGAGACATTTATCAATTTAATAAGAATAACCCATGTTAAAAATAAAGAGTTTAAAATTAAATTTTCAAACTTTCTTAATAACCAAGATGCTTTTGATAATCTCTCTGTCTGACCTAAAATAATTTCTAAATATAAATTTTACCTACAGTTAAGATTGTCAAATAGTGTATTTGTAATTAAAATTGTACATGAAGAAGTTGGCCTTTAGAAATAGAATTAAAGAATATACTTAGAATAAAGCTCAGGCACTTGTCTGGTGTTTTCCTTCCAAAAAATAGAAAAGTTATATTTTCTGTTTAAATTTTATCAGTAGTTCTATGTTAGACTGCATTACATTTTTTAAAATGGGATTAAGGACTAATGGAAAAGAAATAAATTTTAAATGTTTATATTTCCTTTCTTCCCTCGGAATTTAAAATTTAAAACAGAATTTACTTTGTTGTGCATTCAAATATTTAAAATGATGTTCATAATCATAATATTTGAGAAAGATGTAGGTTTAATATAAAAACATATATATATATATATATATATATATATATATTACCATTACAGCATGAAATCTGTTATTTCATGAAATAATTAGATCAGTCAGTTAAAGTATATAAAATTATTGAACTCTACGATTCAACTGGGTATTCTATAAAATAACGATTACTTAATTGTTGAAGTATAAAATATGACACTAGAAAGTTCTTTGAACCGGTTTTAGCTGCTTTGGGAAGAATTTTTCCGATTAGGCTAAATAAAACAATTGTACTCTAGATATCAGTTCAGTATATGTCATCGAGAATCAATTTCCATTGAAGAAGTTCCAAATATTGACACAAAGCTTCGATCTGTTGCAACAGCTAAAAATTGCGGTACTGGACAAGGATTTAAAAAGTGCTCGTGTAAAAAAAAAAATGTGTAATACTAAACAGTGTGCTTGTTTCAAAAGTAATAAGCAGTTCAGTCCAAAGTATCATTACAGCAATCCTTGCTCTAATAAATAATGAAAAGTCAAATAAAGGTATAAAATTTTAATTAATATTCTCTTGCATTTTTGTTTTAAAAAGTTTACACAACGTTTTTATGAAGCAACAGTTTAGTAAGTATCGTACTTATATTTCAATGGCTTTTCTTACTTATATTTCAATGGCTATTGTTGTCAAGCCGTTTAGCCGATCCTCGGTAGTTGTGGAGCGTAAAAATTTTTTAATTAATTTTAATTTGGAGAAACCTCTTTCTCCACTTGCCACACTTATTTGGAGAGTAAGCAATATCCTTAAAACTATACCGAGATTTGGAGCAAAATCCAGGTTCGATATGAATTTTAAAATCTCGATTGGACTTTAATTTTTATTTAGCAAAGCCAAAACCGCTATTATCTCGTCTGCCAGGTCTAGCGCATTTATATCTGATGAATTCCGATCAGTTAACACTGTTTCTAGATCTTTACAATACTTTAGTTCGTCGTTTTAAGGAGTTTTAAATCACAAATATTGTAAAAAACTGGAAATAGTTGCTATGGGTACTGATCAAATCAAACCTGGATTCCAGGGCATTGATAGCTTTATCTAATGTGAAAAAATAAAACTCAACCTTATATTTCAAAGTAGGATCTCTTCTATCGGATTATCTCGCGCCTCATAGCAAAGCTATCTAGAAGAGAGTAAGCCCTGACACTGGACTGACCTGAAACCGGTCACGTGACTAAAGGAGGGACGAATTTGACGGGAGAAACGATTACATTCCCACTTCCATCTTGTATGCTGACAAAGTTGATAGGTTATTCCACGTGTAATTATATTCATTACTCAGGATAAATTGACTGGATTTTCTGCAAAAAGGATTAATCAGGATTTCTTTATTAAGCAAAAAAGAAAAAGGTACGATATTTGTATTATTCTTGTCATTGAATTTTTATTCTTTTGAGTCTTGAGAACACGATATAATAAAATGACGCATATATGCCAACATCCTTGATTATTTGAAAAAAAAGATAATTTGTTTTATAAAAGAAATTAGTGCTTAAATGTAAAATTAGTGTTTTGTTTATTCTGTCAAATCTTAATTAACTGAAAAATATTATTAATAACTTAACCTAAAGCTGTACACATTTCATAATAATGCCTCGTTACTGTTGTATACCAAATTGTTCCTCTAATAAACCGGGGCAACCGTACGTTTCTGTGTTTCGTTTCCCAAAAGATGAACAGTTGTTACAAACTTGGAAAAAGAAAATTCCTAGGGATTTTAAAAATACTAACAATAGTGTAGTGTGCATTATAAACATTTCCCTGAATCTTTCATTGTGAGAAAAGATAAAATTACAGACAAGACTGGTATTGTAGAAATACCTAGAGTGTATCCAAAATTATCAGAGAATGCATATCCTTGCATTTTCCCTGGTTGTCTATCCTACTTGAATAAAAAAAATTAAAGAACGCTCGGTGACAATTCAACGAAAGGAAAAAATGAAACAATTAGACGAACAACTGTTTACCAATTTCATTAAGAAAGACGAAATTACCAGTTTTGAATGTTTAAAAGAAAATCTGCTAATGCGAGAAAATCCCATATCTGATTTCTTATCTAAAAATAATGTTCTAAAACATATGATTGTGAAAGTTGCATAACATTTCTTTTTATGAATTGCGAAAATTGTCCTTCTATTTTAAAATCCCTGAAAATAAATACAGATCTCTCTATTGTTATATTTAATAATAATCGTGAATTAAATATACCTTCTGTTGGAAAAATTCTTAATATAATCCTCCTAGGTTAACATATTTTAGCGAATTGTTAAATATTCTTAATACAGTAAATGTCTTTGAAGAAATCTCTTCCACATTAATTCTGTTCCTCATCATGTTATGGCTATTCAATCATGGGGAAAATATATTGAAAACTGTAATGCTGAAAATTTCGAGGCAGCAAATTTTATTTTAGAGCAAATGAAATTATTAAATTTGAATAAACATAGCCGTAAGTATAGCAGTAATTTAATGTTTTTTTCTTTCTGCATGTACATTAAATCTACCACGTTATTCCTATGTAAGAGATAAGGGGAATATAATTCTTCCAAGTGTGAGACAAGTACAGAGAGTTGCATCTGGATTAAATGTTACTCCAGGTTTGTCAACTCTGGCTAATGAAAATTATCTACGAGGTAGGTGTAAAGAACTGAAAGACCATGAGAAACAGGTAATATTACAAATTGATGAAATTTTCATCAAATCAGCGATTACATATAAATGTAATAAAATAATTGGATTTACTGAGAAAGGAGAAGCAGCTACTACGATTCAATGTTTTCTATACTCTTCTTTATTGAGTAAAAATAAAGAAATAGTATCATTGAATCATGTAAAGAACATGAATGCTGAAGACTTGCATTCTATGACATTAGAAATTTTGTCACTAATGGAAAAGGTAGGTTTTTCAGTTGTTTGCATTGTAAGTTATAATAACAGAGTAAATAGAAATTGTTTTTCTAAATTGTGTAATGGTACCATAAAAGAGTGTTATTCAGAATCCAGCTAATAATGCATCTATAAATCTATAACGATAATAAATCTATACGAAATAATTGGTTAAATCAGAAAGATGCTGATTCTTCTTTAATGTATCCTGATCCTTCAGAATTTTCTCAAATCCGAAAAGCATCTTTTTCATCATTATTTAAAATTTATAACGAAGGAATGAACATTATTGTTAAATTAGCTCCTAAATTATGTTTAAAAGCTTTAAAACCAACAAATTTTGAGAAACAAAATGTTAAATTAGTTTTAAAAATTTTTGAAGAAAGCAATGTGACTGCCCTTAATATATTAAAAGATAAATTAGGCTACCCAGAAATGTTTAGGGACACTGCAATATTCATCAAACATATTTTAGATTTCTGGCAAATAATGAATATTAAAAGTCCAACTAAGGGTCAAAATCTTAAATTGAAAATCGGTGTTCCTTTTTCATCAATGGATGATGATAGATTCACTTTTTTTTCAAAATTTGTTCAGTGGCTGGACTGCTGGAAAAATTTAAAACAAAATAAACGAGAAGGTTGTTTAAGCGAGGAAACATTTTTTGCTTTGAGGCATACGGTAAATACCATCCCAGAACTAATAAAGTATCTTTTGACGGAGCAGAATTTCAAATATGTTTTAACTGGAAAGTTTCAAACTGATAATTTAGAAGCCAGATTTGGGCAATACAGACAAATTAAGTGTGTTAACTTTGCACTCAGATAAATATGGTACTATCTCACTAAAAAATTTAATTTCAAATCATTCAGGTGAGATATTTCATGTTAAAGTAGATATTACAGATTTCAACGAAATATTAAACATCAGAAATAAACTTGATGATATTTCAATAGAAGAGTATCAAGCTTTAATGTATATAGCGGGATATATTGTGTGCATAATATAAAATTCGAATGCTCCGATTGCAAGCATACATTTGTTTTAGATAAGCAGATTAATTTCGACTCGGAAAATATCGAAGGGACAAAATATTTGAGACAATGCCCTCAGATATTGTTATGAAAGTCATTTCAACGCAATATTTCATTTTTAATGTGTTAATATTGAAAACATTCGAATCGAAGTTTCTTAAAGTTGATTGCCAATTATCTTGCTTTACAAGCATAACAGAAGCGTATCTGGAATTACACGAGTTGTGGAATGTCTTGCATTCGTTTCATTCACCTTGTGTAAATTGTAAAATTCCTGCATTTTCATATTTTAAAAAAGTATTCGTTACATTTGGGAACATATGCTTAAATAATTATTCAAAAAAGCGCAATGAAGAAATTTTAACCGTGAAGGATAACCGAAAAATGAAGAAATTTAAGGCCAATTAAATTAATGTTTGCTTTTTATATTTTTCTGTTTTATTTACTTAAATATTCAATTATCGATTCGTATTTTATTCATTGTGCATGTATATACTTGTAATTTTTTATACTACATACATTTTATGAACGTGTTTAATTGTTCATATAACTATTAATTGAAGAAAAATTATTTATTTACGTTATTCGTTTAAATTATTTTCATAAAGATTTTAGCATTCAAAGTATGTAAAATGTTATTTTTTTAATTTCAAAACTTTTGTTTGATTTTTATATATTGTTACCATAGCATAATATTGAATTTTAATGCATATGCATAAAAATAATTAGTTAATAGTTTAAATAATATCATCACAAATGCAAATGATTCAAAATTTGAAACTAATCAGTACGTTGCCTCATTAATGATATATTCCGTGAAAAGTTTTTTTTTCTGATTATTTATAGGTAAGTGTATTTACTAATGTATATATATATTTTAACATCCTATATTTGCTATATAATTATTATGATGTCTAAACTGTGTTCACATGTCATATGCATTTTTTATGTAATAATATGCCTCAAATACTTTACTTTTCCTATTTTCTTTACAAGTAAATTTTTCTTTTTTATTTTATTGGATTGAAATTATTTTATATTTTTGAATATTAAATGAATGAATTATTTTAATTGAATATTTTTAACGTATAATCTAGAATCTATTTTTACTATATAATTACTGTGGTATCTAGAACTGCTTGTCATTTCTATATTTGTATATATTTTTGCATGTATTTTTTTATAATAATATGCCTCAAATACTTTTCCTATTTTCTTTACAAGTAAATTTTTCTTTTTTATTTTATTGGATTGAAATTATTTTATATTTTTGAATATTAAATGAATGAAAATTGAATATTTTTAACGTATAATCTAGAATCTATTTTTACTATATAATATTACTATGGTGTCTAAAACTGTTTGTCATTTCTATATTTGTTTATATTTTTGCATGCATTTTTTTTATAATTCTTTCTTTTGTTATGATTCATTGATTCTATGAGCATAAAAAATGTCATTTCACAGGAAAAAGGAACTCCAGCAAAATGTTTCTAAATTCACATGATTTTTTTATTATTATGCCTCTAATGCTCTATTTTTCAAATTTTCTTTGCAAGTAAATGTTTTTTATTTTATCAGATTGAAATTATTTTACATTGAGCCAGTTTTTTCTTAGATTTTTCTTATACTGTTAGGAGCCTATCATGAGTGATTTTGTCCCTTTTTCCGGGAAAATATTATGCATCATTCTAGCGTATTAATGCATAACTTTCATCAGAAAATATTCTCAGTAAGAATTTAAAAAAATAATCAATATAAATGCGGAAATTTTAGCCTATGGCATGAAATGAAATAAATGTTCAAAGCTTTATTATTCCTCACAGAGCGAATGCGCGTAGAAAAGCTTTCCCTCCTTTCGTGACGTCATCAAAAAGCTGTCACTGCCTGGTCCTTTCTAGATGGCCTTGGTTTATCCATGTTTTACGAAAATAGAAGGGAGAAATTTCAAGAAAAAACCGCTGATAATTATTTCAATTGGTTGTAACTCTGAAAATAATGTGAATTTTTCAAAAATCGTAGTTGAGCCTCTGTACAGAGGTCTGAGCTATATACAGGCAACATATTATTATAATAGAAGCGTTTTTCACAAAAGGAGAACATTTTGAAAAAAGGTTATTCTAAGTTCATTTTTTCCCGAAATTTTGTATTTAAATAATTTTTTTTGTCAAATTGTCCTTATATATATAAAACAATTTTATACATGTGTTCTAATCTAAGTGACACTAAATATCATGAAAATTATCCATTAATACTCTTTTTTAAAATCACGGTTCCGAACGTAGTCGGATACCTTAACGTAAATCAGTTGTTAGGAAGGCCGTCCACGTTTAAAAATGAACTGAAGTGAACGGACTGATCACGAGCCTGCAAGCTCATCAATATAAAAATAGGTTTGTAATTGATTGTATCATATGAGCATTGTGAACGTAGCTGTGTGTTTTCTTTAGTGTGAATTGATTTTAAAATATGTTGTTTCCAAATTGAAATAAACGCTTTTAAAATACAAGTGACTGTATTGCTGCTGGATTCTATCAATCATCTTTTGAGTAATTCACTGGATTAACTAAGAAATCGAGTAGATTTAAAGGTCCTGACATATTGAAACACTTCTGAAGCGATCTTAGATGTAACATTGTGGCTTCCGCGACTGGACACTTTAATCTGTGGTGAGTGATTTATAGAATATTATTATTTGCATTTGAAATCATGGATGCTCTTAAAGTAAAGAAAAAGGCGTTAAGAGCTTCATTTACCAATACAGAGAAAAGTTTGGCGCAACTCTTGGCGATACTTGAAACTGACGCCAAGGATATTGATAAACTTTACGTATTAGATTCACAACTAGAGGATAAGTTTTCTCGTTTGAATGAAATTCAAAACGAAATATCCTCATTACTTTTAGAAGAAAACACGGCCGAATACGAAACAGATTTTGAAACAGCTGAAAAGTACCGAGATAGATATCTCGAAATGAAGTCGAAAGTGGCGACATTCTTGAATAAAAATTCCAGATGTGCTTCAGAATGTTCTTCAAAAGACCTGCGAAACTGAAACTACCGAAATTTGAATTAAAGAAATTTGCCGGTGATCCGAAAGAATTCCTCACATTTTGGAGTAATTTTTCTAAAATTCATGAATTGGATGAATTATCTGAAATCGATAAATTCCAGTATTTATATCAAGCGATGGTGCCTGAATCCAAAGCTGTAGGATTGGTTTCCAGTTTTCCAATAACATCTGAAAGTTATTCTAAAGCGGTTCAACAGCTGAAAATGAGATTTGGTAGGGAGGATCTCCATGTGCGAGATCTTCTTTTTTTTGTTATAAAGAATACTACTGCCGGAAGGAATTCTGATTTAGCGAGCCTGTACGACATGTTGGAAACGAAACTAAGAGCTTTGGAATGCTTGGGACGCACGAAAGAAAAATTTGAGGATTTTCTGGAGCCTCTTGTCGAATCATGTCTACCTGAAAGTGTTCTACGTACCTGGGAAAGGAGCCGAGTTTCAGAAGATAATGATGACTCTACAAGTTAAAGATCTCTTGAAAAACTAAAATGTTTTGTTCGTCATGAAGTCGAATCGGAGGAGATGATAAATTTAGCTCGTGAGGGTTTTGGTAAAAATAATGGAGTACTTAAACGAAATAATAATAAAATTATAATTGCAGATGTCCCGGATGTAGCAGCGACAACTATGTTAGTGAGTACAAATGCTTCTCATGACCGGATACCCAGAGGTAAGCCAAATTGTGTATTTTGTGAGAAATCTCATTTGAGTTCCGATTGTCTTTTGGCTAAAAAAAGGTCTTATAATGAAAAGAAGCAAATTTTGTTTAAAAGGGGAATTTGTTTTAGTTGTTTGAATTACGGCCATACAAGTAAAAAATGCAGAGTTAAATTAAAATGTAATAAGGCACATGTAACTTTAATGTGTTCTGATAAAAAAGAGACTTATTCATTTAAAGCTAATGAAAGTAGTGAAGTTGTGCAAAATAATCTGTCGAATAATAATTACAATGATGAAGTATACTTGCAGACTATCTGTGTAGAAATTGTACGTCAGGAAGATAGAATTCGAGTTCGGGGACTCTTACACAGTGCGTCTTCCCTTTCATGCATTAGTGATAAAGTTATTAAATACCTGAATCTAAAACCTCTCAGCCGGGAAAGATAATTCATGGCCTATTCGGAAAGAAAGAAACTGCTCCATTAGAGCATGGTATATATGCGGTAGAGATTAATGATTTAAGTGGCTCATTTAAATTGTGCAGTGCAGTTTCTTCTGAACGTAAGATTTGTGATTTTGTTCCGAAAATAGAAAACCAGCACATATTAGAGAATTTAAGAATAAATAAAATCGAATTATCTGATGCTTTTTGTAACGAAGATGAAGTTGACCTTTTATTGGGAGCGGATCTAATTGGGAAACTATTAACAGGAAAGTGTGTTCAGTTAAATTTTGGCTTAGCTGCAATTCACACACATACAAAATTAGGATGGACTGTTATTGGCAAAGAAACTGGACTTGCGGTTCCAGTAATGATGAAATAGCTGTAGGTTCTTCTGTGTGCAAACATTTCTGTCTTTGTATGTTAATGATATTTCCTTAAAAGAGTTGTGGGAAATTGATTCTTTAGGTATTCGTGATCCCACTGAAAGTGTTTCAAAAAGGAAATTATTTGACGAGCAGCTAAAAGAGTTTCATGAAGAATTAACTGTTCTTCCCGATGGTAGGTACGAGGTGAAATTACCATGGAAATTGATATCTGTGCGTGAAGATACGTTATGGAAATTTGTGTAGAATTTGGTTTTACAGTTTGTTTAATTGTTTTTTTTTTTTCATCTTATCAGATTTATATAGAAATGATATATTTTGTATTTGTTTTGCATGCAGAATTCCTTGTCTTAATCTGACTTTCTTTCCTGTGTCATCGTGTTTCAATTTGTAATCAAAGAATGAATTCAAATGCAATATTTAAGTTCTCCGGTTTATTTTTTTTAAAAAATAGCATATTCAGTGACATAGTTTTTTTTTTTTTATTATATTATTTCACTGTGTTTTATTGAATATAAGGTATTGATGTTAATTTAAATTTTGATAACTGCTGAAAGCATTGTTGTTTTTCTTGTATTTTTTTCCCTGGTAGGTTTTTATCAGTTTGAATTTCTTTTAGGGAATTTAAATAATTTTGCACACTTAATTTAGAATATGTTTTTCTTCAATTTAATATGTTAAAAAAGTTAATATTATTGAGAGGCATTATTTAAATAATGTACATTTTCCCTCACAGCAGTATATACATATATTATTATAGAATTTAATTTGAACATAATAATTGATTTATCATTATTAATATACTTTTTAACTATTCCTTTAGATGGTATTTTTTCTTTGCTTCTCTAAAGAGGGTAGTATTTTGTTCATTTAACGTTTAAGGTAACTACAAACCACGCAGCTTTGACAAAATTAACAAACGGAAAAAACTTGTCAAGTAGAATGGTATGTTGGGCAGTTAAGTTGGCAGAATATAACGTTGTATATGAGCATAGACCAGGGAATCAAAACGTGGTGTCCTTGGAACACCTGCCTGAGTACAAACAACTCTATGATTAATCCTTACCGGTCTATTATTACCTAGACGTGCACCAAGAGGGGAATATCTGTTAATGTTGTGTTGCCAAAGCATACCGATTCGCTCAATACTTGAATCGCTTGGACTTGTAGAACAGGGAATTGGAAGAAAAAAATTTGATGCACTGAGATAAAGAAAAAACCCCCCAAAAATGGAATGTAGTTGGCTATTTTATGTGGAATCGGTTTCCCTATTTTCAAAACACACGATACGCTAAGATTGGAAGGGGATTGAGTTGACTGTATGGCAATTCAAATCTCTTTTTTGAAAGACACACATTATGCCAAAATTGGAATGGATGTTGAGTTGACCTTATGATGTCTCAATATCCTGTTTTCAAGACACACAATACGCCAAGATTGGAATGCATAAATTTCATTTGGCATTAACCCATCTCGGGTTGAATGAGGAAAAAATTTTGAGCAACATGTTACATATTCAATCAAAATCATGAGTGGTGATATCTTTTACAAATAAAGAAAATAACGCCCATTTATAATCTTGTAAACAGAAATCCCGTGGGCGACGTATCATAAAAAGGATTCGTTTCAATTTAGGACGTTTATCACTTTCAGTCATTTTTTAACCCCTTCAGGTCCGGCGACGGAAGGAGAAAGAAGCCTTTCCCCAGGCCCGCACATTCCGAGAGTATACGCACGCACGGGACCGGACGAATTTCTCCGCTAAGCCTAATCTCCTTTAAGAAGACTTTGTACCCTTTGAGCTACTTTCTTCCTTTATGTATTTAAAAATTATATTTTCACATATTATTCACACAATTTTAAAAATTTAAATTTTTTGAAGAAAATTTGGAAAATTTTAAAATCCTACTCCTGTAATTATTAAGTTTTTGACCTGAAATGTTTTTGTAATATTCTTATGGATGTTATAAACAACTTTAGAGATCGATTTTACAATAACTTAATTCGTTTTTGAGAAGAAAAATAAAATGTTGATATGCATGCTAAAAATCAACGAAAAAGCCAATATCTCTTACATTTTAATTTTTTTTAAAAAAAGTATTCAGTTTACAGCAAAATGGATCCCTAAGTTTGTTACATGCTTTATATGCAACATACAACAAAAAAATGGAAGTTATTGGTAAATAGTTGTGGAAGGAGTAGCATTTTGAATGCACTTATGTTTCGAAATACACAAACTGAGAAAAACCACTTTAAAGTTTATAATTCTGAAAAAAAAAATTATAATAAGCTTAAATAAACTTAAAATACCACTTTAAGATATTAGTTATATATTTTTCTTGAAAGTAATTGCATTTTCGTATTTTTTTAACCCATATATTTTTGTAAATGATCAATTTTAAGAAGGTATTAATTGCACAAGAAAATTCAAGAAAAATCTTAAAAAAAATTTTTTTCTGTCATGGTAGAAAGTTTAGTTTATTTTTTCGCCGCTTATTATTGAAGTATTACATTTGTATGAAAAACATATCAGGAATAAGAACCGAAATTATTAATATAAAATGCCTTAATTCAAAAATTTTACATGCACACATTTCACAAAGAAGAAAAATTACATTATTGTATTGCCTTGAAGATATTCTCCTTTATATATTACACATTTTTTTTTATAGTTATTATTTCTCTATAAATTTTTTTTTATCATAACGCTTTTTTTAGCTTTTTTTTCCCCTAAAAAGGGGGCGTGACCGAATTGCCTAATTTGTTTTGAAATGAAGTTTTATTCAATTTCTAACTCTCCGACTTGCTACAAATGATATATCAATCGAAAGATAAAAATGCAAAGAAAAAGATTAAATAAAAATAAAAAAAAAATGATAGGTCGGTCATTTTTGGGGTACCAAGTCCTCTTAAAAATTCATATCAAATCTCTAATGCTATGAAATAATCTAAAATTTTCAATTTACTATCATTAATAATATCCGAAAATATACAGTACAAAAATTTTCGCTGTATTTAAAAAAAAAAAATAGATTTTTAAAGAAAATTTTTTTGTTTTAATAAAAAAAAAGTGTTTTTTAGGCAATGATGATTAAAATAAAATAGACGCAAAACTGGACAAAATACTATTTTTCAAATCCCAAACAATAAATTTACTCTCACATTAACTTGTTGTGGTTTCAACTGACACTAATCTTTTAAATAAAAGCTAATACATGGTATTTATTTTTATTTAATCATTATATTGCGGATGTAATTTAAAAAAAACTCGGAGCCGAAAACACGTATTAAAGCTCAAAGTTCTGTGAAACATAATTCGGAAAAAAAACGGACTTTCACCGCCATCTAGTGCTTGTAAAAATTCATATAAAAACGTTCCAAACTCTGATCACACCGGTGTGATCATGGGCGTCAGAGCAGGAAGCGCAATCACATATGTGATACCGTGGGCCCAGGAGGGAGAAACGCTTGATCACATATGTGTGATCATGGTCCTAAACGGGTCACGGTGCTCAACTATTTTTTCAACCGACTGTAAGAGCCACGGAAAGAACTGAAGATAGAGATTGTTCTGCATTTTAAAAGGTAACTGCTACAAAGTGGGGTGCTATCCAAGATGTTTTATCCATAGTATATAAAACCTATGTCCGTCCACAGTGTTGTACGATGGTTGTGAGGCTGTGATTCTGGCAAGCCCAATAAACCGTGAAAAGTACGACGTCGTTTGGAACAACGCCCTCAGACTTATAGCCGGTGTAGCCAAACCAATTCCAATTAAAGAAAGGGTACTCCATACTGGCATCGAGCCTCTCGATAGTCGTAGAGACAAATTCAATCTCAAATTTTGGGGGAGAGCCAGTAGATTGGAGGTACTAGGACGAGTATGGATGTGCAATACATTGACTCAAACTTCTCCTCTTTCACATGCGAAATTTCTTATGAAGAAATACCAACTACCGCTTCTGATGACTCTCCGTGCTCGTATACAGTACTACTTGACAGTCGTACCTTCCTTTCCATCAAAACGGCTCGACCTATTTAACTTAACATCAAATAAGGCTGAGGCCATTCCTGATGTGCTAAAATCCTGCATTTTGGAAACCATCGAACTAAGATATTCCGCGAATGAGTGGCTACTCGTCTACATTGACGGTTAATACAAATCAGAAGTATCTGTGGCACACGATGGTTCTGCCGACTGTTCAAAGACTCGTTGGCCGTGGGTAAAAACGCCCCCAATTACGATGGGGAGGTTTCCGCTGTCTGTGAAGTTACAACACAATTACTGGCTCCTGCAAAAGTTGTCTTCCTCATCAACTCCCAAGCTGCAATTTCAGTCTTAAGCAGTAACATACCAACTGATTGCCTACACACAATTCAGTGCTGTACTAAAATCGTGGAACTCATTTCATACGGCTGGGTTGTGGCCTTGCAGTGGGCCCCAAGTCATGTTGGGATCTCCAGTAATGAGAGAGCCGACCAAAATGCCAAGCAGGGAGCTGAGTCGTCTCTAACCGGAAATCCCCATGACCCTCAGAAGAGAAAAGAGTATGATAACCAGATACATTGGCAAACGAACTACCAACCCCAACAAACCAAGAGCCTTTGAAAGCCATCGGGAACGCTGACCACTGTGGGTCCTGTTCCGAAGCATCTAAAGAGAGCCGAAGCTTTGCCCGCTTTTACCAAACCACGAGACATGACTTCCTGAGAGTATACCTCCACTGGCTGCTGACGAGGCTTGCCCGCTCTGCGGCCAAGCCAGAATGGATGGCAACGACCTGCTTCAATGCACTGGACTTGATGAACCCCCGACTGATGACATCATCAGTAGGTACTGGGAGGCTCGGCGTCAAATGATCAAGAAGCCAAACAAACGGAAATTGGATAAATACATTTTCAACATTATGTTCAATGTTAATTCTTGGAGGTGGGTGAGGATGACCAGAGTGCCTAGCTTTGTGGAACCTCTCCTTGTGATGACTCGCAATTACTTTCTAAAACTTATCGATACAATCAATTCAAGAACAACTATCTCGATTATCACTACAATCAAACAAACACAGTCCGTCGTCTTAAAAATTCTCCCAAGAAACTGTCTTTTCTTAGTACACCAAACCACACGCGCTGTGCGTCGATCTCACTTTCTAAAACTTGTTACATCCAACACAGTCCGTCATGTTAAAATCTCTCCCAAGAAACTCCAATCTTCGTATAGCAAACCACGCGCTATGCGTCGATTTAAAATCACTCGCTTTTCCTTAACACCAAATCTGGTCTAGCCTCCGAGCTTCCAAAACAAGGTTACACCCTCCCCTCTTAACCGTTCTGCTTGAGGGTCAGTCACCTCCCTCATAAAAACAGCAACCCCTCTCCGAAAACCGTGCAGAATAGCGCCAACAGTAGCCAGGCACTGCACTCATCATTAGGATTTTGAGTGAATGTGATGTTATGACTCTCTTGCCCTTTGTTAAACAAAATTACTTTAAAAGTAAATTAGACTTCATATAGATTAAGAAAAAATTAATCAAAATCGACAATACCGATTTAAGCTTATTTCGGGTCCTAGGCGCAGAAGATCTACAGAGCCCCTTGGCACTGGAGGAATGAAATTTATAACCAGAAAATCTGGTAAAGTCCAGCTTATCCGGGTGCCATCGACAAGAGACCAATGGATAAACTGGCACTGAAAATCGATGCTGAGCACCGAAAATGAAAGTAAATTTTAGGTCTGTGAATGGGGTTTAGACAGACTGACTAATGGGAAAGCAGCTAAGAAAATCGATCGTTGAAAATACAGAGAAAGCTTTATTAAAAGCTAAGTAAAAGAATTATAGAAAAAAGTTTTTTTAAAAGCTATAAAATAAAAAACTAGAAGAAAAATTTAACAAAGGATCATAGAAAATAAATTAGATAAGAAAATTTATATTCAATATATTGTGAGCTTTTAATCGTCATCGTACCTAAAGTTTAGCATAACGTAAGTGGCAACGGGAGAGCTTTGAGTATCATGGCGCTTCATACGATCGAAGTATAGCACATAATTCATTTTCTGCTCCTCATATTCTAATCTTTTATATCAATATTAATTCATTTACAAACTCGTATTCTTTTTAGTAAGTGATTCTTATTTAGTTTAAAATAGTTTTCCAGACTTAACATTCAACAATTTCATTAGAACTAGAAACAGTTCCAAGTATGGAGTATCTTCAACAATTAATGAATATGTTTAAAGAGTGCTCACACACATGAATATCCATGTTATATAATTGTTTTATACACGTGCAGTAGCATTGAACATAGTCTAAACACGCTTCTGCCATCTCTCTCTATATAAACTTAATGAAAGTAGATCCCTATTGGCCAATGTGTGATTTCACTAGACATAAATTTGTTGCCTTTACGCAAATATCTCCGTATGGAATACGTAATCTATAATTATAGTGTGAAAAATATGTTGCAGGATAAAAGCTGGGTGGAGTGCCAGTTATAATTCTGTACTCGCTTACCAAAAATATTTTTTTTTTCCTTCCAATAAATTATAGGTTAAATTATTGATATGATGATTTAATTCGCATTTAAAATGGTTGGCGTTTTAATATGTGAAAAGATTTACAATTCATATTTTTTCAGAACAGACACGAGGAAATTGACATGATGTACTCCATAAATTAAAATGTTATTACAATAGTTATATATGATCATGAATTGTGCCTACAAAAGAACAATATAGTGTGGCCTCTTCCTTTCTCTGCCTTTGTTCAAGGCAAGTCATCTTTTATATCGTTTTGTGCGTACATTAATAGCATTTTTTCCTGTATTATTTTGATTCTAAATTTTGTGTGTTTGTTAACATTTTCTGTACTTGAATATACATGTGTATGTGTACTTGTGTGTGTATATGTATTTATATATGTGTTTTTCTTATCTTCCTCATTGTATAATTTTAATTATTGATTATCTCCGTTTGCATGTGAGCAATCTTGTATATAATTCTGTATTTGTATCCAGTTTTTTTTCTCTCATTTTTTCCCCCTTTTGGTTCCCATTTGTGCCTTTATCCTTCTACATGTAACTTCCTATCACTATTGTTTGAATTTTGACTTACGTTTGTTAGCCTTGTGTTATACTTACCGGCACACAAGGAGTCTTAACTAGTCTCAAAAAAAAAAAATATTGAATTAAAACAGGCTTTATATTTGCGAATTGATCAGAAAAAGTTTTAACAAATATTTAAAACGTTATTGAATTTTATTTTTTTTAAAAGGACTACAAAAGAAAAGTGTAAATTTTATTTCTCATTCTGAAACTACAAGCAAGATTGCTTAGCTGTTTCTTCTAAGCATAAAGAAGATAACATTTATAAAGAAAATGTTTAACAACATCCCCTAACACTTTAAAAAGCAAGGCCAATTGCCAAATCATCATGATACATTTAATATTTAAGTTAGATGTCCTTTCTTTTTCACTGTAGAATAAACAATACATAGCTCCTACATCTAATTTATTTGTAAAGAAATGAGCAATTGGATAATCTGTATTGTATTTGTCAGGTACAGTAAAAATTAACAAATAGAAATCATTCTATTTAGTTTGGTATGTTAAGTCAATACATACCATTTTAGAACAGTTCTTTTTATTCAGTTGTTTGCCATGAAACTGTTTGAGTTAGCCAGATGTTTCAAGTTTAGTTTTTAACGTGCTAATTTGATATCGTGGGTAGTAACGCCAAACTGTTGTTTATGTTTGCCAAGATGGGCGATAATATTACTATATGGTTAGCTTAATATTTTCATCGTCTGTTGATGTGGTTGCCATGGGGATAACGTATATTAGAAATAACTTTTATTCGTTTTTTCCCGCTATAACCCTTTAATTTCAGACGATATCTTTAAAAATTTAACCATTTTCAGTTTAATTTTTCTATTTGCGTCTTCTGTTTAATTATGGGCTACTTTCGAATATGGTTATTTCTAAAATAAGTGAGTTCTAGAATATTTTTTTCTTAAAAGAATAAGTGTTGTGCATTTAATTATCGCTATAAATAGTTTATTTTCATTTTAAAAATGTTTTTTTTTACGTTCTTTGTTCGCTGATACTCGTTGAAGGAACTTGCAGTGCAAGTTTCATATTGCAATCTTTCACTACTTTGTAATTGATATTCTAAATTAATTTTATCATACATTATGTAATTATTTTATTCATAATGAAAAAAAAATGCAATTATTGCTATGTGTAATCATATAATATTCGTTATTTATAATTGTTTCTTTTAGCATTTATTTATAACTATTATATATTTTGTTATTTATTTATAATAGTTATTATTTAATTATAATTATTCTTATTTATTGTAACTATTTTGTTTATTTATAGTTATGTATTACGAGTTCTCTTATGCATTATTTTTATTTTTTTAAAATTCGACGATTATTCTTTTTAGTAATTACTATTAAAATTATATTATATGATTATTATTTCTAATAACCGTTATAAAATCGTACTATATGAATATTATATATAATTACGATAAAATAATATTATACGATTATTATATGCTGCTTATGATACTATTAGTTCATTTTACTTTTTATTACATAATATTATTCATTATTTATTGATTGATCTAGGTTATTCTCAATCTCTTCCTGTATTTTTTATTTGAAATACATTTCAATGTATTTCAAAACAATTCTTTTAAATTATTGTATATCATTAAATTACCGCTACGCCGCCATATTGGATTTCATTCCAGCAACAAGAAGCGCTGCTTGGCGTGATCCTTATCACGCTAAGCAGCACTTGGCGCTATTACCCCCGTTATCAAATTAGTTCTGTTTTTAAAATCAATGTATATAAACAGAATCTTCTAGCAAGTAGGTGTAATGGTTTTTGTGTAATTGTTAGTTTTAAAAAAAATGGTATCAAGGGTTTGACTAAAAGGCAGTTTTCTTAACTTGTGATACATTCTTTATTTTAAATCTATTAAGGCTCATAATTTGTATTATGTAAAGTATGAAATTGTTCTCATGTCATTCCTGTTCTTTATTGTAGAATCATGAAAGAACAGAAGATACACACTTGGTCAACCTAAGAACATTTCCCAAACAGACTCCAATGAATTAGGTATTCTTCTTTTATTAAGTGCACAATTATGCTGATTATTTTTTCTGTATCAAAAAGATAATTTACAGTTACTGAACAAATTATTCCTTGCTTTTCATATTCAACAAATCTTTTAAAGTTAAATTATTCATATGCACACTATGAATATATTGTAGAGAAAATAATTTTTTTACCTTGATAAATTTAAGGGAATTCACTGTTAATTTAATCCAGAAAATATTATGTATTTAATAAACATTATAGCAATATTTCTTTAACTAAAAATCATTGTGAGGAATGAGAATCTAATTTTTTTCAAGCAGTTTAAATTTTTGTAATTTTTAGTTAAAAAAGAAAAAAATGGTTAGAAATGTTCTGGCTGTAAAGTGGTTTTTGTTAACCACTTGTATTTATTTTAAATCTGTTAAGGCAGTTTGATTTTTTTCATTTAAAATATGAGTTTCTTTTAAAGGCATTATGGTTTTTTCCTTTAGGTTAATAAAACAACAGCAGATAAATTCGTGATGATGAATTATTTTTGCTTGCCAACCTTTGAGCATTTGCCAAGCACACTCAGATGTAATTAGTGTTTTTTTCTTGTATTATGTGTGTTTTTCTTTCAGTATCAAAATATTTACTGTCACAGAATAATTTATTCTTTGCTATCCAAATTTAAAATATATATATATAATCACCACAGATCTATTAAAGTGAAATTATTATTAACCTTTTTCCTAGACTCTTAAGGCCGTATCACACGTGGATATTTGAAACAATTTTTTCAAGCAATTTTTCGTCCTACTGAGGGTGAAGGGTTGCCGTAAACAAAACGACATGCTCTGACGTCATCCGCGCTCTTTCACCACATTGAAATGTTACTCGCCGATTTTTCTGCTTCGGAAACAGCCATCCATTATTTTTTTTATACCGGTCGAGCTTATATTGACAGTCAAGAACAGTTATGGCGTCTGACGATCAAGTGATTCTTGCACTTGGATTTGCTGCTATTTGTGACATTGAAATAATGAAAGCAAAAAAAAGGAAAATTTGGCAGAGAAAGTGGCTGCAACGGAGAACACAATTAGGATGCTACGAGAATTTAATGAAGGAATTAGCTCTTGAAGTAAGTCTTTATTTTTTCAGTAAACTTATGTATAGGGGCGGCTCTTGGACAGAAAAAGTGGAGCCCAAGCTTTCTACTTTCTTTTGGTTGTAAATTTCTTTTGTACAAAAATACTTTAAAACTGCAAAAAAGTAAGGAAGCCCAGGCACCCCCACCCCTCACACTTCCATGAGCCGCCACTGCATAGGTATAAATAATGTTTATATATTTGTATGTGCGAAGTGCATATGGCCAGAATTTTTTTTAATAAACTATTGATTATTTTTATATGGTCTACATGAAATTTGGAGATATTAATTAACCACCTTGGAACCATATTTGAACATTTTCTATACCTGGATATATTTTATGATAAGATGGCTTTTATGAACATTTTTTATTTATATATGTACAATGACCTAACGAAATCTCTACATAAATATGAAAAACATTAATTTTGAATTAGTACCTATATTTATTTACTTTATATATATATATTAAGTTTTTCATATCCTCTCAGAGTCTTTTTATTTTTGTAAAAAGAAAAAATGTTATCTTTTAACATTTTTTAGCTGATATTGTTTAAAGTGTTATAGATAGTTGATTTAAATAATTTAAAATTAGAGGATGAGCCCTCAGAGTCTTGCACTCCTAAAATTACAATCTTTTTTAGGTAAAATATATTTATGAAAGTTATATATGCATATATTAACAATTTGCATCGTTGAAATTTAATTTGTCTATAAATCATTAAATATTTTATTATTTATAGGACAGTGAAAGTTATCGTAGATTTTTACGAATGGATGTGTCAACTTTTGAGGAGCTCGTAGCACTTGTTTCTCCCAGTATCGAGAGAAACAACACATCAATGAGGGAGGCAATTCTTGCTGCTGAGAGGATTGTGTTAACATTGAGATATCTTGCAACAGGTATTACAACATATTTAATTATGTATCAATATTACCATTTTATTGAAAATTTGCTTTTCTAGATCAATTTATATTATTCAACTCCTTCAATGCATTAAAAATATTCTTTTATTCATTTCAGGTGAAACGCAATCCTCTTTGAGTTATCAGTTCCGTAAAGCCCAAAATACCATATCTGGAATAATACCAGCTGTTTGTTCAGCCATCTATCACCATTTAGGGTCAGAAATCCAAGTCCCTTAATCCGAAAATGAGTGGAAGATGGTCGCAGAAGAATTTTGGGCAAAGTGGAATTTTCCATTGTGCCTTGGTGCAATGGACGGGAAGCACATAAGAATAAAACCCCCACCTCATTCAGGAGCAACATATAGAAACTATAAGGGGTTTTTCAGCATCGTGTTGTTGGCCGTTGTAGATGCCAATTTAAAATTTTTATTTGTTGATGTTGGCACTAACGGACGAGTTAGCGATGGAGGAGTATGGGGGAAATCTAAACTGAGGCAAGCTATTACAAATGGTGACATGAATATCCCTGAAGCAGCCGCGTTACCAGGATTGGCATCTAATTTGCTATTTGTCATTGTGGCTGATGATGCCTTTCCGTTGATGCCAAATATCATGAAACCCTATCCGGGGAGTAATTTAAGTAAGGAATGCTTAATTTTTAACTACAGACTTTCTCGAGCTCGGAGGGTTTCAGAAAATGCATTTGGCATTTTAGCTGCTCGCTTCAGAGTATTTGGTACCACCATTTTGACATCTGTGCCAAATACTAAATTAATTGTGTTAGCTGCCTGTTCCCTTCACAATTTTTTGACTAACAGGTCAAAAAATACATATATTCCTGAAGACTGCAGACAGAGAGGATATTTTGAATGGAGTTCTAATTGAAGGGAACTGGCGGCAAAACACTAATCAACTTATTTCCTGCCAAAGGATCTCAAGCAGGGGATCCAATTACGCAAAAGATGTCAGGGACAGATTTTGTAATTTTTTTAACGCTGAAGGTGCTGTACCCTGGCAAGATAATAATTATACATTGCATTAATATTTTTTTAATAAAGTTGTTTATTATAACATTAATGCTATGTATAATTATTTATCTTTGTTTTTCTTTTTATTTAACTGTAATGAAGAGAAATACTTGAATTTTATGTTTTTTCTTATTATGATTAACAAGTACAATTTTAATTTGTTTAAATTTTTGTTGATAAAAAAAGTTATATTTTATGCTGTTTACTTTTTATGTGAAGAAATATCTTTAAATGATGCAAAATTAATGTATAATAAAACTGTAAATGTATATTATTGACTTCTATTTTTTTTATTCTACATGCATTAAAGCGGGAATCAAATTGTTTCAAAAATATTCTACTGTGTGGCATGCTGAATCATATTGGTATTGCACGCCAAAGCTAAGATGTTGCCCACCCCTGTTAAAAACCATCACCGTCCGTTTAAATTTTTTTCCATTAAAAAAGATATTCTGTTGTGTTATCACTGTCGTAAAGGAACTATTAATAAACATTTTGTGTTGAACCATTTATAGTAATATACATTGCTTATTGTGTCATCAAAACAAAACTCACATTTTAAATATCGGAAGATGTAATGCAAAATGTAACTTATGTTATATTATAAAAGTCAATAAAAATGAAGTTAAAACAATATACAATTGTAATATACAACTTTACTTTTTATTTGGTACAAACAAACAGCAAAGTGTTATATATATGTAATAGAAAATTGTATTAGAAATTAATTGTATCTTGTTTTAGAAAATACTTGTTAAAAAAAAATGTTGATCCAACACAAAAATAATATCTGACAGGCAAATTGTGTGGATAACAATAAACGTTTTGTAGAGAAATTAAAAGAGGATTTATGAAAAGAAATTCATTTTCTTATTTATCGTATTTTTCTATTGTAATTTAATTAATTTCATGCACCTCAGTGCCGGATGAGCGCAATAGGCCCTGGCCCTCATGGGCTGACGCGCAAGTATTTTTGTGTTGTGCTGTCCAAATATGTTTGAGCGTCACCATGAATATATAAAAGCTAGATATAAATTAAGATGTTTCTTTGGAAAAAATCTCATCTCTACAAGAACTGGGATAATTAACTACATAAAACGCAAACACGATTATGTATATAAATAATTCATTTTTAAAATTAAGTCGATTAAAATCATCCTAGCTTATATAAAATAATTTTTTAAAAGAAAATATTGCTACAATGGTAAGAAAAACGTTTTATTCAAGACACTCAAAGAGTGTTTTGTACAGCTTAAAGCGTATTGCTCTCTGCTTCTTTGGGCAGGGCACACTATTAAGCTCGGAGGCTATTAAAGAAGCAAAATTGTCATTCACTGTTTTCTCGCCCACAGCCCCCAAGCATTTTTGCATGCTTTCATAGAAAGCTTCGCGACTGTTGTCGACCTTTCTTTTTTTTGCTTTAGGTTTTGAGGTGGACAACAGAGGTGTTGAGGGGGACACCCTTGTGGCTCTTCACTGCATGGAATGGGAGGCAGTTCCACAACATTCTGGAATGCATCCTCCATGCTGACATTCAATGGAGTCTGTAATACATGAAAGAATTAGAAGTATACATATGAAAAGAAAAAAATATATAACATCAGGGGGAAAAATACGTACTGCATTAATTTCCGGCTCCATATAATCCAGATTTGAGGTACTATCAAGTGGCTCAATAGTATCATCAAGGAACTGGAGGCAAGTGAAGTGTTCCCACTTGGGAGCAAAATCTCTTGCACCTGTTCCACTAGTAAAAGAAGACAATTTCTTTTTTTCGTTGCGGAGATTCTGAAATTTTGCAGTGTAAATTTCTGAAAATAAGAATTTTAATTGAATTTTCTGTTTACTACCCTGGTTTCCAAATACAATACTTTTTTGTCTTTACATACAGTACCTAGCATATGTTAATCTATTTTAAATATTATTTTAAGGCATATTCTTTTAAATGTGTTGAATGGGGTTTCCCGAAAACACTATATAGGTATGAGGGTTCCATGAATCGAAAAAGATTGAAGATCACTGCTTTAATATAGTTATAATAGCTTTAATATAGTAAATATTCCAGAAGTAAACAAGAAATACACAGATCCATGGATAATTTCTGAAAATTTAAAACAATTTCAGTTCCATTTTGTTTTTCCAACTAGAAATCCAGTGACATAAAAGTCGGCTGATAAATCATCAAAATTTCAACCCAAATTAAAATTTTAAGTTTTTCTGCAAACTTGATGAATTCTTTCATCATATCTCATTGCTACATAAGTGAGAAAAGTTTTGAATGTAATATTCCTTCCTGGTGCAACAAATTGCCCATTTTGGTAACAGGATGGATAGAGAAAAGGTAACTTGTGATACTAGAAAGCTGTACTAAATTTTTTGACAAACAATATTTTTTGTTACATCTTTTTATTATATTAATTGTATATGGTAAATTTATTAATTGCTGTTTGAAATTACTATTATGTAATGTAACTTTGGAGAATTTATAAATACATACACACACAAACATATATAGGATATATATTCCAAACATTTTACTCCAACATTAATAATACATCTAGTGCAGGTGGTTAAAATTAAACACTTCGCAAATACTGCTGAAGATAATTCAAATGCATAACAAATAAAAATGAATAAGATAAGTCTGTATTACTGACTTATAAACTTTTCAATACATAGCATGTTGCTATAGCATTGTTGTTTACGCCAAAGCCAGTTTGGCGAAATTTCATCAAAACAATGAGATCCGCTTACAGAACAAAAGTACATATTATTTCTAAAATACAACAAGAAATAGACGTTATACTAATAGTTTGACAAGATAGAAAAAAGGCATTGTTAAAAATATTTCAACTTACCTGGCGTAAAGAAAACTTGGAGAGCCGCCAACCTCTCGCTCATCCTCATGGCGATCTGCTGAAATGCTAATTTTTTTTTCAGCCTCTTAGTGAAATGAGGATGCCTTGGATTCCACAGATATGGGAGCTTTTCAACCTCATCGATTAAAAAGCTCTCCATAATCCCATTCCACTTCATCACAAACATCGACGACGAGCAAACGCGTGATGAAGTTGAAGCAGCCATTTTGTTTTCGCGTTGTAGATGAAGAATCCTATTGGCTGGAATTTCAAGCAATTTTTATTTCGTACAATTTCTTGAGCTCACTAGCAAGAAATTGTTCGAAAGCCGTTGCTATGGCAACTAGGAAAAATTGGACGAATAATTGCTTGAAACGTATACGTGTGATACGGCCTTTAATGAGGGTCACCCTAAGTAAGACGTCAAATATATATATATACATATTTTCCCCATTATCTCTGTAGAAGTTTAAATAATTTAAGTTTTTGTATGTACAACAAATTAAAACTGATAGAAATTTCGATGCTGTCATGAGTCATTGTTCTTTTTCACCATCTAATTACTACATGCTAAGTTTTAGTTGTATTTCTTAAAATACATTTTCTTCAAATTATGTTCCCTTTCTATTTATGTAATAGTTTTAGTTATATTGTAACATATCGATGTAAACATATGGTTGAGATTAAAATTGCTTTAATTTGTAATATAAGAATAGGTGGATGTGGATTCTTAAATAATGTATTTGAATGATATTTCCTTCTCCACAATATTAGATTATAATATGTATTACATTAGATTTATATATATTGTATCATAGCTGTGGAACTTATATCAATTTTAAGAATATTCCATTCAGACATGCCACTCATATAAAGTATTCTTGCGTAATGAGGCTAGCTTTGTGTGTCTCTCATCCTACAAAAGTATTATCTTTGCAATTATGGCTTTATTTGCTGTATGTAAGTGAGTTAGAGACCTGGTTTTTTTCAAACCTAAACTCCTACACATGCATTCATTTTTAAAAGGGGAGAAATTATTGTCTAAGAATTTTAATATATGTAGTTTTTATACCATTTATATTTATGCTGTACTTAAATTATAGAAGAAATTGATATCTCTGTGAGAGAATACATTATGGAAATTAATGGAGAATTTAGTTTAACAGAGTCGATTTTAATTGTTTTCTTTCATTTTATCAGATTAATAACTGATATATTTTGTAATTGTTTTGCATGCATAATTCCTTTTCTTAATCTGAATTTCTTGGCTGTGTCATTTTGTTTCAATTTGTATTCATAGAATTAATTTAAATGTTATATTTGAATTCTGTTATATTATTTTTCACTATGTGGTATTGAATATAAGGTATTAGCATTTATTTAAATTTGTAATAACTGAAGAAAGCATTGTTGTTTTAATCGTTTTTATTTTACCTGATGTGTTTTTATCAGTATGAATATTTTTTGAGGAACTTAAATGGTTTTGTTCTCGATACTTAAAATATTTTATCTACAGTTTAATATGTTAAAAAAGTTTATATTATTGAGAGGCATTATATAAATAATTTACATTTTCCCTCACAGTAGTATATACATATATTATTATAGAATTTAATTTGAGCATTATAATTGATTTGTCATTAATAATATACTTTTTAATTAGTGATTCAAATGTTTTTTTTTTCTTTGCTTCTTCCTAAGGAGGATAGTATTTTGTCCCACACCCTATAAAACTACTATGTCTTCAGTTATAGCTTTTGTTCTCGTTATAAGATTGTGAGACCCTGTCTCTTAAAACCTGTCTTGTACCTAAATTACAACAGAAATTTCTTTCTATATGACAGGATATTTTGTACAAATTTGAGTGGCATGTAATTCTAAAGCCATTTTATATATTTTTTTACATCTTTTAACGTGCTTAGAAAATATATATTTTGTACGTATAACTTCTGGATTTTGTATTTTTTCGCTATTGCCTAATTTGAATGAAATGTGCTTGGGAATTGGCTTAGTCTTTGACATGGTTTTTCTATTCAGTGTTTAACAGTGCTTTCAATACATAAGTTCATTCAGATTTCTTCCTGTCTGTAGTTTTGATTTTGAATAATTTTCTCGCTTTAATATGTCTTGAAATTCATCACTATGAACATATTGTAGAGAAAATAATTATTTTACATTGATTAATTTAAGGAAATTCACTATTAATTTAATCTAGAAAATATGTATTTAATAAACATTATAGCAATATTTCTTTGAGTAAAAATCATTGTGGGGAATGATATTCTCATTTTCTTCAAGCAGTTTAAATTTTTGTAATTGTTAGTTAGAAAAAAAAATGGTCACAAATGTTCTGGCTGTAAAGTGGGTTTTGTTAACCACTTGTGTTTATTTTAAATCCTTAAAGGCAGTTTGATTTTTTTCATCTATATAAATAAAAATGTAATGTGTGTTTGTTCAAAGCCGCTAATCTCCGAAACTACTGGATCCTATCCTCTGAAATTTTAACATAATGTTGCATTTGAATCCAGACTGGTTCTTATGTACTTATTATTTCGTAATTCTGTATAAATTTTTTAAAATTTAATTTTTAAGTGATTTTCTGGTGTTATGACGTCATATGATCTCACTAAATGGAAAATTTATACTTTACATGCAGTTTTTCAAGATTATTACATATTTTTACTTTAGCTATGTTTATCGGTTGGAATATTTATCCAATTTTTCTCTTTGATACTTAATTAGGATTATTTTTCAAATAAATCATTTTTTAATGATTATTCTTTTAATAAATAAAATTTTGTTTTATAGTTTTGGCAACATTCATATAGTATAATCGTGGGATGTTTATGTGTGTGATTTTTCTTATTTTCCCTATTTTCAAAACACACGATACGCTAAGATTGGAAGGGGATTGAGTTGACTTTATGGCGATTCAAATCTCTTTTTTGAAAGACACACATTATGCCAAAATTGAAATGGTTGTTGAGTTGACCTTATGATGTCTCAATATCCTGTTTTCAAGACACACAATACACCAAGATTGGAATGCATAAATTTCATTTGGCAGTAACTCATCTCGGGTCGAATGAGAAGCAACGCTTGAAAAAATTTTGAGCAACACGTTGCATGTTCAATCAAATTCATGAGTGGTGATATCTTTTACAATTGAAGAAAATAACGCCCATTTGTAACCTTGTAAATAGAAATCCCGTGGGGGACGTTTCATAAAAATGATTCATTTCAATTTTGGTCATTTATCACTTTCTGTCATTTTTTAACTCCTTCAGGACCGGCGGAAGGAGAAAGAAGCGTTTCTCCAGGCCCGCAAATTCCGAGAGTATACGCTTTCCTTCACGCTTGACGTCTTGGGTTTGATTGGAAAAGAGTTGCCATTAATTCTGGCCCCAAAGAACCCAAAGGACATGTTAATGAAAAGATGCATGAGCCCGTAACAAATTACTCTTTGTGATTCTTGAAAAAGCTTAAAAATCAAATCATTTAAATAAAATTACATTAAAGCTTTCCGGGAAGTTATAGAGAAATTTCTTGTAATGATTTTGAGAAATTGCTGCTCCTTTTGAAAGACGTATCTTGCATGTTGCTAAAAAGGGATAGATTCATTTCGATACACTATTTCAGATAAATGTTTGATCTCGTGAAACAGACTGATGATCTTTTTTTTTTTCTGCTGGACACATTTAACATTTATATTCTTTGTAAAATGTTTAGTAATTTCGTTTTTATCAAAATTATCCAATATTGAAAAGTTTAGATTATGTTAACTATTGTGATGAATACAACTCATGAATTTCGGATTACTTTTATTGTATGACACTACATTATTCTGTAAATTATTTATTTAATATAAGTCAAAGTAAATATTGTTCATGACTTTGTCACCTGATGTTCAATACTTAATTATATTTTTAGCAAGTAGAACTATATTGTAACCTAGGCTTTGAGTACTATATACATTTTGTAATTTTACTTTATGTTAATTTTTTAAGTAAAATTAATAATTACATTTTCTTATGAACCACTTTACTTTCTTATGAACCACATTTTCTGTTTGTATATGCACTTTTCAAGATTTTAAAAATTTTAAACTACATTTTATTTTTCCTTATATTATAATTTGAAATTAAAATTGTTTTTCTATGCTCTAAATAATTATTCATATTTCTTTCATAAAAATTTTATGTTGTCTTCAAAATTAGAAAAAAATAACACACATTGAATATCAGAGAATTTTAACTCTGGGTCTGAATCTATTTTGTATAAATCAAAAATTCTAAATGTTTGTTTCAGTGTGTGATGAAAAAAATATCATGTATACTAATCTGAGTACAGTTTTAAAAGTTTAATAAGGAGTTTTATACACTTCCCATCCCAGCCAAAAGAAATCAAAAAACAAAGATAATGCTTTTCTATAAATACGAGTGTGAATTATACCTAAATATAAACAGCATTGTTAATGCAGTTTCACGGTTATAAAGGTTTCTTTGTTAGATCTTTGTTGAATAAGTTTCGCTTGAAATAATTGTTATGTTTTTAATATGATATATTCCTTTACAGTTTGGTGTGCTTATGAAGAAATTTGTGCTGATAAAAGTTTCCTATGAGCAGAGTTGTGTGTGTAAAAGGTATGTGTTTCTTACACTTAGCTGTTTGAAACCTTTAATAAAGACGTGATTATCTCTTGCTATATATTTTGCTTTCTATGCTATAATTGTGTTTCATTTTTGTAACAAGTCTTTATTAATATGAAGTAATCTTCAAAATTACAATTTTCATGTTATTAAAATTCTATTGATAGTCACATAATTATATCTGTGAGGGAAAGTTTTGAACTTAGAAATAATTGAAAAAAATGGAATGATTTATTCAAATTTTGGAAAAGGAATTATATTATTTTTTCACAAACTTTTAGGATTTTGTCAGAAAAATTTTAAAAAATCAATGCTTTAGTATCAGTTTTTATGAAATTAAGTTAAAAATGTTAGTTCAACATTTGTCTTTTCAGTGGCATGAAATTATTTGTACTTTATTCATGTACCACTCTTGTTACAGATTAAGAAAAAATTTGAATAAATATTTTTCTTTTGAATTATATTTTTTAGGAAATTGAATAAGACAAAATATTTTTTATGACTTTAAAGATGAAAAGAATGAGGAAAATTTCTTCCATTTCCCAAAAGTTGTTCTTGAAACAATTCCTTAATGACAAGGTTACAAATTTGTTTGTATTATAAAATGTTACAGTACTTATATATATTTTAAATTATGTTTATATTAATGTTAATGTTTTTACATGCTACTGATATGAAGAAATCCCACTTTAATTATCACTGTGATAATATAAATGATCCAATGTTATGTGTACACCCACTTTACAAAATCTTACCCGAATTTATATATGGTTGAATTGTTTTCTCTTTGTCTTCATATACATACATTGAAAAATATGGTTGGTTTTGATTTTTTCTAAAAGTAAGAGTATTATTTCTGCAGTAGTAAGTAACAAAAAAAACATTTTAAAGTATAAAAAAAATTATCAAAATTATTGATATATAACTATTTTTTTATTAGTCAATAGGTATTGTTATTGTCTAGGGAAAGTGGTGCTTTAAATCTTTCGGGTATGTAACTTTAAAAAATTTTGTATATGATTATGGGGAAAATATCAAGTAAATCGTATTGTTGATGATTTCAATTGACATTAGTTAGCTATTACTGGCTAACAATTCTGTATAGTATTACAAAATTTCTTATTTTGATCCAGCACTTTTAACTATTTTTATTTTTAAACTATAACCCCATTTCACTATCATGTGCAAAGAATTCTTATAGATTTTCAATTATATTCAGAATGATGTGTTGTGATAGGTTTTGTATTTTACGAAAAGCAGTTAAATAATTTTATTTCCATATCAAGGCACACGAGAACAGAAAGACACAAGAATTGTCTTTCTGATTTATTTCAAGTTATTTAGATTTATTTTCAAGTTTGAATTACTTAATTAAGAAAAAAAGATTATAATAAAACAATATTTGAAGAATATTTATTGTTATCTGGGGAAAGGTTTGTTTTATATCTTACTAGTATATAGCATTATCAAACTGACTTAGCTAAGAAATCAAGTAAAGATTGTTTATTTAGGAGTTTGTGATGTAAATGATATGAGTACACTGTTACATAATTAATGATTTTGATTTATAATTACAAAACTTCTTACTTTGATCCATCCAATTTTATTACTGGCATTTTTAATTGCTCTACTTAAGCTTCTTATTAGTCTAGGATAAAAAAATTTTAATTTTTATCTATTTCGAATTTTTTTTCTGAATGATATTTTTAATTCGTATAAATTTAAGAAAATAAATTACATAATCTTATGTTCTTGTCAAGGCTTCTGAAGGAAGAAAGAGAAGAAAACTGTTGTTTTTCATATATTGCAAGTTAGTTTAATTTTATTTTTGAACAGTAGTTTTAAGAAAAGTTAATATGCACTATATGGAAAGAGAAGATTATCAAATAAATTTGTAAAATTCTGTATGTGTGCATATATATTCCATGAATTTGTACATTCTCATTAAATTAGGAATTTGATACATCTGTATTGTATCTGTGCAATTGAATGCGTAAGTGTTTGTGAAAGGAATGATTATTCTTTGTGATTATTCAGAAGTGTTTAAGAATTCCATCATTTAAAATTCACAATAATGCTTTCCAGAAAATTATAGAAATTCCTTGGAGTGACTTTCGAAAATTTCTAAAAAGGTCAGATTCATTGGGATATATTATTTCACAGAAATGATTGATCTCGTGAAATAGATTGAAAAAATAATTTTTTTTCCTTCTAGATATATTTAACCTTTACATTCTTTCAAAAAAACATTAGTATTTGTATTTATAACAAAATTCTCAAAAATTAATTAGCTTGGATTGTTTTAACTGTTGTGATGAATTTAACGTATGAATTTTGAATTATTTTATTACATTAAAGTAATGTTTTTTTCTGATCTTATTTTTTTTACTGTGTGGGAAAGCAAATATAATTCTTGATTTTGTTACATGAGATTCAATATTCAATTATATTTCTAGGGATCAGAATTAACATTTACTATTTACTTTAAGTACTATATGCATTTGAAAATTCTATTTCATATTTACTTTTTTAAATAAAAATATTAATTAATCTTCTGCTTTTAAAATACACTTACTATTCCAGTAACCACTAATCAAAATTTAAAACTTTGAAAGGAAACTTTCAAAATATATCATTCACATAATAATTAGATACAATTACCCAAAAACGAATATCGTATTTACGACTCCCTGTCAAAAATCAAAACAACAGTTTAAGTAAAAACAAGTTTTGAAAATGAGTATATGGCTGTGTTAACCCAGGTTAAATAGTTCTGAATTTTTTTAAAAATATTTTTCACGAAAAACCATTATTTTTATTAATATGGTATTTTTAAATTAAAATTTAATATTTGGTGGTTCTTTTAATATTTATTAATATTTCTCTGATATCAGTTGGGTGCGAGGTTTAAAGTTTTGAAAAAATCTGCACAGTGGCTATTGAAGAATTTAAGCTCTGTTTTTTAAATTATTTCATGAACGTCAAAAATGTTAATATATATATTTTTTCTTATAAGCTGAAAAAAATATTATCATGAATACTAATTTCAGAAAAGTTAAAAGAGATTGAGAAAAGGATTTTTAAACCTTCCTTTTTAAAAAAAATGTAAATATACGAAGAGGACTTTTATAATTTAATTCCTTTTCAAGCAACTGAAATCTATGCAGTATGGTTAATGCGTTTTCAGTGTTATACATGTCTTTCTGTTAGAGGTTTGTTGATTAGGGTACACTGGAAGAATGAATTGTTTTTCATTTGGTCATTTCATTACAGTCTTTTGTGCTCGGGAAGGAATTTGTGCAGAAAATAGAGATCAAATGGCAGATAAATGCTTCTTATAAGCAGAGGTTCATGTAGAAAAGGTATGTTTTTTTATAATATTTACCCTTTTCAGCTTTCAATAAAGAAGAGATTATGTTTTTCTATATATTTTTTGGTTTTTATAGTTATAAACGCTTTTGTAACAAGTGCATATTTAATATGAAAAAGTAATGAGAAAATGTTATTCATTATGTAATTATATGAAAGGATATATATATTTAGAATTTTATATTCGAGGGAAAATTTTTTACCTTGAACCTAATTGAATAAAATCAAATAAAGCGTTGAAAATTAAGAAATAACCTTGGATTATTTTTTAAATTCCGAGGATTTTTCAGAATAGGAAAATAAATAAATATTTAAATAAGACCATTAGCCACTTCAAGTTTAATATCAGAGGATCTTTACAAAAGAGTAAACATATTTATAAATTATTCATGTACCACTTTTATTTCAATATAAGATCAGTTATTTGAAACATATTTTTCACAATACTTTATAAGACAAAGTTTTTGATATCACGTTAAACATGCAAAAAAAGGACGAGGAAAGTTTTTGAATTTTCGGGATGGTTTTCTTGAAATGATTTCTGAACTACAAAATTACAAGACTTTTCCTTTCTTCTGTGTAATAGTAATTTATAACTTTCGAATTATGTACCTTTAAATGTTTATTGCTTTTTCATGCTTTTGTCAGTGAAAAAAAACTACCTTAATGTGTTTTTCATTAGGCCAGAAAAAGTGATGTAGTGTTTTCTGTTAAAATATTTACACAACCCTGGCCGATTTTAATTATTGGTTCGTTTGTTAGCTCTTTGTATGCATAAACTGAAACAAACAAATTTTTTTAATATGGATTTTTCTACAGTTTAAATATAATTAATTGTTTCTTAACCAGTAACGAAAGATATATCCAAGCAGGAATAAGTCTATAGCTCAGAATTATATCTGTATAGATATTTCTTTCAGTTATTAAGTTTTATTATTGTAAGAGAAGGGATTTTTTGTAAATCTTGGGCAAGTAACATTAAAATAATGTTTGTATGAATTAGACAAAAAATCAAGTGAAAACTTTTTATTGTGGATTTTGATTTAAATTATTTGAATAGACTATTACTTGATTCTGTATCATACTAGCAAAACTTCTTATTTTTATCCAACACATTTCATGATTATTTTAACTGACCTAAACATGCCTCATTTCATTATTAGGAGCAAAATAAAATATTATGGATTTTCATTTATATTTAGAATAATAAATCCTTAAAAATGGTAATGGATATAAAATTACAGATATACAATTAGGTAAAATTTCATTAATATAACGAGCTCTCGAAATTTAATCCAGTGCAGTCGCTGGTGAAGGAAAAGTGGGCGAATCAACTCTCTTAGTATTGATTTTCTTTGCTCACAAGATTACTACAGTAACTGGATGCCGCATCTTAGGGAGAAGAGGAAAATGACGTCAGCTATTACTATAACAACCAGTTTGGTCTTTTGACCACCAGTGCATTTATGATAACAGAGGAGAAAGGGATATATTTCTTTTCTATTGAATTAAAGTGAATAAGTTTTTTAGTTACGTTACTCGTTATTTCTTAATTAACTTGAATGCAGTTTTTTAAAGGAAAAAAATGATGTATCTTTAACAAAATGAGTTACATAATCTTAGTGACAAATCACGAGTAAACAGAAGGACACGATATAATTGTGGTTTTTATCTCTTTCTGGTTAATTAAAGTATTTTCCAAGTTTAAAATTTTTAAATTTAGAAATACATAAATACGAAAGAAATAGTTAAAGAGAAGTTTTAAGACAAATCAATTTGCATTCTAAGAAAACTCAAAACCTCAAATAATTTTTACATAAGGGTTTAGGAAAAGAATATTTTTTTTTGTGCTTCTTTAAATCTGTCATATAGGTTCCTAAAAAGTGCAGATTCAGAGGGACATATTTTTTTATAGGTATGTTTGATCGTATGTAATAAAATTTAGATCCATTTAATTCCTTCTAGGCACGTTTAACACTTTTATTCTTTTGAAAACCATTAGTTTTTGCGTTTGAACTGAACTTCCACAAAATTAATTAGTTTGGATTGTTTCAAATGTTGTAATGAATTCAAGTTATAATTTTTCTTTGAATAATACATAATGAAGATTTTTGAACCCTCCTATATGAAAAATTTAAATGTGAAAGACAAAGATTATTTTTTATATTTTAGTTTCTATTAATGCTTGTGTAAATTGTTCTTGAGTAAATTTCAGCGTGAAAATGCGTTTTCAGTGACACACACGCTTATTTGTTGGAGCATAGAGTTTACTGGGAATAATAATTATATTTTTCATTTTGTGCATTACTTTACAGTTTGGGATGATCTTATATATATTTCTGCAAATAAATAAAGATACCGCAGCAGAGATAAAACTTATCATAAAAAGAGTTTGATGTGCATAAGGGGTTTTTTTTTAAACTCTGTACTTTTCATTTTTCTACTTAGTAATGATTGACATACATTTTGCTCCCCATGCTTTATGGTTTTATAAAAGGTGGTTATTTATTATGAAAAAGTAATGTGGAAATGTTATTCACTTTATTTTTAAAAATTTATTTAAAATTAAACTTGTATACATGTGAATGAAATTTGGATTTGGAATTAAATTGAGAAAAATCGAATAAATCATTCTAAATTTAGGAATAACCTTATATTATATTTTATATTCCAAATATTTTTCAGAATACTGAAACAATTAAATATTTAAATAAGATATTTAGTCATTTTAAGGTTAATATGTGAGGAGCTTTAGAACAGTTTGAAAATATTTGTAATTTATCCATGTACCTCACTTACTCCAATACAAGGAAACATATTTGAAAATATATTTTGTATTTCAAATGCCTTGTAACAAGTAGTTATTTAATATGAAAAAGTCTTGTGAATATTTCATTTATTTTGTTATTATAATAATATAGTCATAATTATGCCTGTGAGGGAAAATTTTCATCTTGAAATCTAATTAAAGGAAATCCAATCTATGATTCAAATTTTGTAAATAAACTTGAGCAATTTTTTGTATCTCCGATTTTCAGAATATGAAAATAATCATATATTTAATTAATACCTTTATTAATATTATGGTTAAAATGTTGCAATATGTGCAGCAATTTAAAATTATTTCTGATTAATTCATGTACCACTTTCTGTATAGTGAAATATATTTGAAAATATATATTTTTCTTTTCAAATATGGGCTTTAATTTTCTTTATAAGACAGTCCAATTTTGGATATTACTTTAACCGAATAAAAAAGAATGTGGAAAATTTCTCAGCTTTTATGAAAGGTTTTCAGGAAATTATTTCTGAATGACAAGGTTAAAAATTTGTTTCCTTTATAAATTGTGATAATATTTATATCTGTCTTCAATTAGGAATCTTAATTTTTAATGCTTATTTTTCATGCTACTGTCATTAAAATAGACAATGTAATGATTTTCACCATGCCAGCAAAAACGATCCATTGTTTTTTTGTATAAAATGTTTACACAATCCTGGCAGATTTCAGTACGGTTGATTTTTTTTTTTGCTGCGCAGATACATATGCAGAAAAAATGTATTTGGTGCATTTTGAATCTTTCTGAAATTGAAAGATTAATAATTGTGGTGTAACTGGTAAAAAATATCTTCTAGCATGAATAATGCTACAAATCATAATTAATGATATATAAATATTATATTTATTAATTAAATTTTAGTATTATCTGGTGAAAGAAATTTTTTATATCTGATGGGTATGTTACAGTAAATTTTTATTTCTATGTCATACTCAAAGTATCATATAAAGAGTGTTTATTCAGGAGTTGAAATATATGAAGTGAGTAATCTGTAACTTGATTAATGATTTTGTATTACATTAGCAACTTTCTAATTTTGATGAAAAAATTTACTAATTTTTAATTGCACTAATTATGCCTAATCTTATTATGAATATAAAAAAATTCTTATAGATTTTTTTATTTACATTCAAAAAGATATTTTAAAATGAAATTTCTTTTGTGAAAAGTATTTTTATGAACTTATTTCCATGTCAAAGCATTCAAAAAAAGAAAAACACGATTATGGTCGGTTTTGATTTATTCAAGTTTATTTAGTTTTATTTTCAAGTTTAAAATAATTTTAATTTAGAAACACAAAAAAGATAAAAGTAGTTGTTGAATAAAAATTCATAGCTCAATAAATTTCCACTAAATGAAATGGCAAATTATCAAATGACATTGTAAAAATGTTATGTGTGTGTGTATATATATATATATATTTCATGAAGTTGTGTCTGCTCATTAAATTAGAAATTCAATACATGTATGTTGTTGTATCTGTTCAAATGAATGTAGAAATGGTTATGAAAAGAAAAATTTTTCCTTCTGCATCTTTAAAAATATTTTAGAATTAAATAACTTACTGAAAATCAAAATAATTATCTACAGGAATGTATAGTAAAATTCTTTGAATCGATTTGGAGAAATTGCTATGTCCTCCTTTAGATGTGCTGTATGAGTTCGTAAAAAAGCAAGGATGCTGTGGGATATATTATTTAACAGAAAGGTTCAATCGCTCGTAATGGATTTAAGATAATTTTTCCCTCTCTTAAGATAATTTTTCTTAATTAACTTATGTTTTTGAAAAGCCATTAGTATTTGTTTTATAACAAAATTTTCTCAAATTCAGTAGACTAAATTGTTTCATCTGTTGTGATCAATCCAAGTCAAAATTTTTATACATTTATTGTATGACACAAATGTATTATTGTGTAGTTTCTTGATTTCACACTTTAAGTAAAATTAATCATTTTTCTGGAATTTAATTAATTATATTTCTAGATTATACACTTAATTATATTTTTAGCACTTAAAACTATCCTGCACTCTAGACTTTGAATAATATATACATTTTATAGTTTTTTTATATGTTCATTTTTTAAACAAGAATATTACTTATATCTCTTTAATATGAGTTACATTTTACGTTTCAGTATGCATTTTTAAAATTTTTTTTTTAGTTTTTAACTTAAACTTTTTAGCTATACTGTTGAACTTCTTTCTATACTATAGGAAATTGATATTTTTATTGTTATGATACAAATAATTTAAAATTTTTCGATAGTTCTCTAAATAATTATACCTAATTCTCTCTTATAAATCGGAAGTTTTTATCAAAATTTAAAAAAATTGCACTTTAAGTATTGGAAAAATTTTACTCAGGGGTTAAAAGCATTTCATATACTTCAAAAAGACCAAAATCTTTCTTTTTTCACACTTAAACAAACATCATTATGAATACTAATTTTAAGTAGGTAAGTTTTAAGAGTTAGGAATATTTTTGTACCGTCCTACAAAAGAAATGTGAAAAATAAAGATTACTTTTAGAATTAATTTTTTTATTAATGCAAGTGTAAATTGTTCCTGAATCTATGCAGCATTGTCAATGCGTTTTCAGTGTTATACATGCTTATTTATTAGAGATTTGTTGATTATGGTTTACTGGAAATAATAATTGTGTTTTTAATTTGGTATATTCCCTTACAGTTTGGGGTGCTCTTGAAAAAATTTATTCACATAAATACAAATACTGTTAGAGATAAAGTTTCTCATGAGAAGAATTGGGCTTACAAAAGGTATGTTTTTTTTTACTCTTTTTAAACCATTCTATGTAAAAAATTTTACCATATGTTATAGATTTTACTCTCTACGCTTAAATTGTATGCAAAATGCATGTTTTTATACAATTTGTTCTTTTGAAATTTCAATGTAAAAATTATTACGCTTTTTTTTGCTTTAATTCTGCAACTCTTTTGTAACAAATGGTTATTTTATATGAATAAAATTCAAGCAAAACTTTATTTTTTTGTTATTAAAGAGCTACCAGTAGTCATAATTATACTTGTGAGAGAAAAGTTTCAACTTGAAAAAAAGTGAAGTGAAAAATTGAAGTGATTCAAATTTCAGAAATACCATTAATTTTTTTCAATTCCAAGGTTTTTTTTATAATATAAAAATAAATAATCAAGACCATTCTCCAGATGAAGTTTCAAGTGAGAATATTATCAACAATTTGAATGTATTTTTACTTCATTCACATTCCGCTTTTTTTCAGTATATTGAAATTTATTAGGGAAAAAAAAATATTTTTCATTTTAATTCTATATTTTACTACATTTAATAAGACAATTAAACTTTTGATATTGCTTTAAGTATAGTATAAATGGGCATGGAAAGATTCTGTATTTCTTAAAGACATTTTTGAAATCATTCCTGAATTACAAGGTTACAAATTTGCTTTTTTTATGTAGTGCGATAGTATTTATATCATTTATGAAATATGTTCCCTTTAATTTGAGTAATTGCGTTTTCCATGATAGTAACGTGAAAAAAACCTATTTTAATGTTTTACCCTATTCCAGTAAATATGATCCAATATTTTTTGAATAATTGACCTACAGAATGCAGGCAGATTTTAGGTATGACTCAATTGTTTGCTCTTTGTATATATATATATATACAGAAATAACCCCCTTTTGTTCTTTTTAAAGTTTTTTAAAATCAGTAGTGTATGAAGAGTGCAGCACCTTGTTTTAAAAAAAATCAACCATGAATAATGCTATACATTAGAATTATTGAGTTTTACTTATTAAATATAATATTTTAACTGCAGATAATATTAATTTATATCTTACGGGAATGTAACATTAAATTAATGTATGTATGAATTTGTCAAAAGATCATGTAAAGGGTATTTATTAAGGATATTGATGTAAATTATATGAATAAGCTGTAACTTTATTATTGATTGTCATTCTAACAAAAACTTGTTAGAAATAGCGTGTTTTATTGTTGTCTTAGTTATGCCTTATTTAAAAATTAAAATTATAAAATTCTTTTGAATTTATATTTATGTTATGAATAATATTTTAAAATGATATTTTTAGTGAATATCTGTTGCATAAATTCAGTTTCTAGTCAAAGTAACGTCAACTCTGCCTGTGAATGGAGAAAATAACTAACTCTCGTTTCTACTTTTATTAAATTTCATTTCAATAACACATACTAATAAAATTTATCTTTTTATAAGATTTTTTTTAAAAGATTGGAGGCCACTTTTTATAACTATATGTTAGGAAATGATTTTGAGAGAAATATATACATATTAAAATATAATATAAATGCTTATATATATATATGCATGTGTGTGTGTATTGCATGAATAATTATTGTTTATGTTCTTTTAGAATATTTAGGAATTAAATATTTTTTTTAAAAAATCGTGCGTTCAAGCTTTTCTGCACCTTGTTAAAAAAAACTAGAATAAACTTGTGGAATTTTCTATACATTCCTTTACTTAGGTATGTAGTACAAATTTGTAAAATTGCTTTGAGACCCCATTCATGTTTTAAGAAACACATTTAACGCATTCATTTTTGGTAATACTTGGTATTTATGCTTTTAGCAATATTGTTGTCTTTGTTAGCAGTTTTCCAAAATTAAATTATCAGGTTTTTTCATTTATTGGGTAGAATTCAAGTCTTATTTTTGTGTTTTCTTAGATGAATGTAACAAATGTTTTAGTTTGTACCATATTTCTCCTACTGCATGAAAAAGTAAAAATGTTTTACAATGTTGTTACATGAGGTTCATCTTTTGGTTTATATTTCTAAGAACTAGAATTAGCTTTTATGTTATGCTTTGTGAACTGTATACTTTTTTAAGCTATTTATATATTTGAATTAAAATATCGGTTACATTTTCAAATTAAACTGCAGTTTTTATTTTTTCAGCTACAATGACTCGGATAACTTGCCCAACCAAGTGTTAATTGAAACAGCGATCTTAATCTGAAGTAATAAAAGGAGAAATGACGATATATAACTATTGATAAGTGATGACAAGTTGAAATATATGTTTTCCTTTTTATATGTAACTGATCAATAAATGTTAGCAAACTGGCATTATGCGTTAAATTTCTTAGTAAAATTTTAATGAAATATATTTTATTTCAATTTTTATCGTCTTTTTCAACTTTATTACACCACTGAAGGTTGTAAGATCCCAGAAAAGATAATAACTCCTTAACCATTAAGTAAAGAAAACAAACCTTTTAACTATTCCAATCACATAGTATGTAGTTCTAAATTCACAAAAATGAACCTGTACCTATGATTTCTTTAAAAGCAGTAAAACAGTAAAAATTTGAAAACGAGTCTGAAATAAAACGATGTATTATGATTTGGAAAATTATTCTCCATGTTAAATAATTTTTAATTTTCTTAATATCTAATAATTAAAAGACCTGGAGTTTTCTTAATAAATTCTGTGTTTAAAATTCAAAATTTTTGTGATGCTTTTATGGTTATTAAAATTTGGGTGTTATTTACCCAGTATTAGCCTTAATATTAATAATAGCATAGTGATCTTTGGAAAATTATAAATTTTATTCTAAATGTATTTTATAAATGTCCAAATGCTTAAGGTTTTTTTTTTTGCCTTACAATTACACATCGTGTAATTAATTAGATTATGAAATAAAGTAAACACAAGTAAAATAATAAAAGTAAAATTAGTACTTTTTTACCCTGTGCCCACTAAAAAACTTTAATACTTTTATTTAATTCTGAAAATTATTATACAATGTAAACAATTGTTCGTTGCAATTTAGTGGATGCAATAACATGATACATAATAAAGAAATAATATAATGAAAACACTAAGCACAAACTACACTTATTCCAAGAAAGAAGTTTGGGCAGCAGGAAACATAATGTTTAATCATGAGACTAAAGGTATTTACTTAACAATCATGAATTGCTTTTTTCTTACTTTATGTGCACAAATATATCTCTCAGGTTGATGTTATAAATATAAGGTACAAAAAGCAATAATTTCTCTGAATAAACTTTACTTGACC
>BMAV01022317.1:21583-37571 GCA_019973955.1 Trichonephila inaurata madagascariensis | reverse complement strand
CCCCCCCCCCCCCCCCAGTACGAAGACCTTTTAGCTGTAAAAATAAAGGGAAATGATTTGAATGGGGAGACAAACAAAACATTTCCCTTTTCTTGTATAGAGAGGCCATCTACAATACTGAGGAATTTCTTTCCTTCTTTAAAATAATTACCCGAGAAGAAAGTACCAGAATATTGAACAAATTTGAAGCCTGATAGTAAATCAAAAATAGAAAGAATTACTTTGGAATCAAGAAAATAATAAAAGAGTTAAGAAAAAGCGCTAGTGATTTAATTTTTCTTTCGTGTGAAAACTGTTGACATTCTTTTAACCTTTTATCTACCGCATTGTGATTTACTGCAGTTTTTTTCATGCAATATTTTTTTTCGAATCACTACATTGAAAATTAAGGGATATACATAAACAAAATACTCAACTTTGGGAAATTTAATTCGTTAGAGCTAATTAATTAAAGATATTCAACAGTAAAATTAATTATACACACTGTTCACTTAAAATAAATAGTCAAATCGTTTTCTAAGATCTTCATTAACACACAAAAAATAAGACACTTACCTTTTGACATTAACTATTCTTTTGGAACAAAAATGACAACCTTCGCAATCCGTTGAAAACGCAATTTCTGCTATAAAACAATTCGCATTCCACGCTAAAATACTCATCATAGAACCCGTACTGCCATATATCTTGGCAGAGTGGATTTCAAAAAATATTCCTGCTAAGTATCGTCTGAATATTCGTAAGTTGGTTATTCTGTATAATTTTAAAGTGAGTGGTAATTATAAGTACCGTCGGTAGATAAAGGGTTAACCCCATTTAGATGACTCAAAAATTACTATACATGTATTATAAATCCATTCTAGAAAAATAATTCATTTGTGTGTGTTTGATGTCTATAATAAAATAACTATTGAATGGATTTCGGAGCAATTTAATTAAAATTTTATTTACTATCTGGATAGAAATAAAATTTTGTCAGAAAAAATTTCCTGCTTTCTTATAGCATGCGAATTTCTGATAGCGAATTTTCCTCATTGTGAAGCACAACTATTTCTGCATAAAAAAATTCAATAATAAAGTAAATTTGACAGTATTAATTAACATGACAATTGCCCGTAATTATTGGAAGACGAATTTCAATGCAGCTTTCGCAACAAGCAATACACTTAAAAAAATTGAATTAATCTCAAGTTATACATAATTCATTAACTAAAAAATGAAATAAACAAATTTTTAAATATATTTAAAAATTAAAATAGTATTAATTTTAAAAATAAAATTGTGGGGTAGCTTTTGAAGAAAAAAATTTAGAAATGTTTCCAAAATTTCGATTAGAAAAATAATTGCATTTTTAAGAATAACATTAAACTGTGTTTGTATTTGTATAAATAAATTTTGAAAAACCGAATGCAAAGGGTTATAACATTTTAATTTAACTCTTATATCTCTGTTGTGAATTTGGTGTGGTGTGGCATTTAGGAAAATGATATACCATCTTCTCGTCATATTATTCAAGAAAACAGTAAGTTATATGATTGCAATAGAAAATTGTATGATCAAAGGAATCCTCGTAAAATCCGATATATATTGAAAATAAAAATATACGTATATATTTAGGAAGAATAGAAAGTTAATGATAAAAATATTCTTTCTTGCAAAAGATATGTCTTCATAATAGTCAAAAGAATGTGAATGAATGCATATTAACGTCGCACTGTTCAGCTACATGAGGGCTTTTGGCAACGGACCTCGCAATTTTGAATCATGAGCAAGGTATGAGGACGACGCCTGAGCTGACACTCCCCCTCTCCTAACTACCACACCAACAGGAGGTCGTTTGAGCTCTCGACAGATTTAACGTGCATCGCTTCCCTACACGGCGGGTCTTTAGTAGTACTGGGCTCGAATTCATGACATGCCTGCCATGATCCGACACCTTGACCATTGGGCTACGCGTGAGCCCGTCACAACCCCCTCCAAGAAGCAAAACGTGATTTATTCGAGGGTCTTAATGGCCCTTAAGAAATTACGTGCCTAAATTTTTATTTCTGAATCTCCTTACCTTCCAAGTTTTATTTAAATTTTAACCTTGAATCTTCATTATAACTATTAATTTTCAATATTAAACTTAAACTTTAATTTTCATTATTTATTTTAAGTTTAATTTTTAATATTCCTCCTTAATTTAAACTCTTGACAGCCACAATAAATTTTACTCAATTAATTAGACCAACAGCAATGCATTTCAATTATGGTAGATTCTCACTTTTACAACAAATATGGGTATAACCCATTAATCTTGTATGATTTACAAAAAAATTTGCTTCTTTTTACAATCTTCTGTTTAACATTTGTTATATCCATTATGTTGGATTTACAATTTCAAAAAACTGCTTCCTATCCAGAATTCAGGGTCAGAAATAAAAACTTGCGACATGGTCGATCTTTGTAGACCATGTCGTGGGGTTTCAGCGTAAGTTAGAGGTGTGGGATTCTCGAAATGATGAGACATTTTAGAATTCTTAATATGACTTTTATTAAGAATTTAACTTAAAATACTTATATATCGAACAAACTTATATTAAGTGAGAATAAACCAAAACACGTAGCCTTAATTAACACAGATCGCGCAATTAGATCACTTATCAATATAATTATATTATATCCGCGCCTACTCTCAATCTCAATAATATATTCGCGTTCAGAATATAATCTTCCTACCTTGGTTGAATACGCAACGTCCAATCTACTTCAAATATTTCTCCAAGTGGGCGTACAATGGTATGTACCTTGGTTGAATGGCGAGATTTACGTGATTCTAGGTAAGCCGTCAATCAACACTTCTATCTTCTCTGAACTGAACTTTCTCTAAATTGCCATCCCGCTCACTAAAACTTCTGCCTTTTTAAAGGTTATCTTATTTGCATGTATCCCTCGTTTCACTTCTTGGATTTGGGTTGGAAAAGATTTGCCATTAATCGTGGCCGTCAAAGAACACAGAGGTTATGTTAGAGAAAGGACGCGTGAGATGTCACAACCCCTCCAAGAAGCAAAACGTGATTTATTCAAGGGTCCACTTGACCCTAAAGAAATTACGTGCCTAAATTTTTATTTCTGAATCTCCTCACTTTCTAAGTTTTATTTAAATTTTAACCTTGAATCCTCATTTTAACTCCTATAATTTCCAATATTTAATTTAACTTTAATTTTCATTATTCATCTTAAAATTAAATTTAATATTCCACTTTAATTTGAACTTGTGTGACAGACACAATAAATTTTACTCCATTAACTAGACCAACCTTAACAATTTTGCATTTTAATCATGGTATATTCTCACTTTTACACATGTACTTAACTCTATATATTTAACGTTACTTAAATATCTACTTAAATTTCTTTATTTATCTCTGTGTCTTATTTCTTTCATTTCCATTCCTTCCTGGGTACATACACCCAAAACTCTGCATCAGAGCAAGTATTTATGAGCTTGGAGACTGGTTTTACTTCTCCAAGTTGAGGCTACATTGGTACATTCAGGGTCTGTCACCCTGAAATGAAAACTCTTTAAGTTACTTTGCAAAATCTATATTTACATAATACCAGTATGTTTCACAATTTTTATGCATTATATATCATTTTTAAATTACAACAAACTTTCATGTCCACCCCGCATCTGGTTCCGTCAAACTCCCAATGAGCCGCGCAGCGCTGTTAATGTTATTGTTAGTGACCTGACTACGCCGCGTTTCCCTGTACCAGATGCACCTTAATACAGAACAATACAACAACATATATATATATATACACTATACAATTACAAACATTTTTCAATAAATCATTAAAACAAATAACCAAAGGAATTGTCGCATCTCACGAAGTCATACATCGAAGTAAACAAATGCATAATTACAATTGTTTTCTCCATCAATTGAGAAAAAAAATTTTACAAGTCAAAAGTTCAAATATATATATATATATATATATATATACACTCATTGTAGTGTCAACTTTTGCTTGGATTATAACTTTTAAACACTGCCCGAGACTTCCTTCTTTGCACTAATTCTTCCGATCACTTGTTGGAAAAAACATAAAAATGAAACAATACAACCTGATTTTTATGGTTTGTCTCCCACTAGCACATCCATGGACAGGGTGCTATCACTGTTCGTTCCTCTTCTCATTCCTCGGTTGCTCTGTGATCCCTTATGTTGCCTGATGTAGGGCTTGTAGTCTCCTCTTCGGCTATTCCTAGCTTGGCTTGTCGTTGCTCCATTGGCCGGTCGGGACTCCTGATCCTTTTTCTGGCGTGGTCACAGGTTGTACTCCCTTCTATCTTGAACTCCAGCTGTTTCCATCCTGTTCTTCTTCCTAATTATATAAATGTTACTTGATGACAATGGTCTTTTATTTATGTTATTGGGTCTACATTTCTGCCACTTTCTCTGTGGTCCACTTGACCCCGATTCATACGACCGTTTAATTCCTTTATCTGTACGCTTTCTCTTAGTTCTTCTCTTATTACTGGAAAAGGAGCTAGGCAGTGATCTGATAAGTGATCCGCGCCTATCGGCCCTATCCGTGTGTTTCTCACATTGCTTTGACTCGAGATTTATCCCTTTTTACTCTAACTCACGCTTTACCGCAGACCCTTTCTTCCCATATTGCGACTCATTTGATCTTCGATGTACGTTTTCCGAACTACTCGTTTCCTGACGTGAACAAATGTTATCCGAGCTACCTGTTCCTATCTCAATCTCATCACATTTCCTATGACGATATATTCTCACTTGATCAACATTGACGGTTAACCTTTTTCCTGACCTCCATATTATAACATTATTATTATTTCTTACTTCTAACACCCTATACGGACCTTCAGATTTTTGTTTAAACTTTGCACAAATTTTATTGGCTGCTGAACTTAAAGGGTGTGTTTCTAACAAGACCCAGTCATTTACCTTAATTTGTACATCACACCTGTGTCTATTATAATATTTTTCCCATCTTTCATGTTTAGTTTTTGTGTTTCGTCTAGCTTCATCAAACAATTTTTCAATATCTCTTACTGCAAACTCAGTTCCGTCCGAAACCATTACTAATTTTTGAAATTTGGTAATCAACTTTCGACCCAAAAATAATTCCGCATGGGTTTTTCCCGTCGTTTCATTCACTTCTGTACGAATAACATAAGCAAATTCACCTAAGAATTGGTCCCAAGTATCGTGTTGATCATTTACATAATTTGCAATCATTTGCACCAGATCGCGATTTACGCGTTCGGTTCTATTTGCCTGAGGTCTTTATACAACAATCTTCACATGCCTTATGTCTAATCTTTCACTTAAATGTTCAAAAATTTCGGATATAAATTGGGGACTGTTATCACTTATTAACTTTAATGGAGCTCCAAAACGCGATGTAAAATTATCAAAAAACGTATCCGCTATTACACGAGCCGAGACCTTTTTAAGAGGTATAATTTCAGCCCATTTGCTGAACTGATCGGTAATTACTAAAACATATCGATTACGTATCACTCTACATGTAGGATACGGACCTAACAAATCTAACGTAACTATCTCATTTGGATAATTTAATACAATCGGATTTAATCGACCAGCTGGTAACGCGTTTTTATAATTATTCACTTGGCACATATGGCATGTAGAGACATATTGATCAATAAATTTTCTCATATACGGGAAATAACAAACGTCCCGTATTTTATGATAAGTTTTAAATCGGCCAAAATGACCTGCTATGGGTTGTCATGAAATTCTCTCAAGATTTCGTTTCTTAAAGACCTTGGAATGTATACACGTATTTCACCTAACAACGTTGCTTGCTTCGCATAAAACAACAAGCCTTCAATTAGACGAAAGTCGCGGGACCAATTCTCACATATCGTCGCATTAACTGTGTTATCTTCCGGGTTTTCTAAATATCTATAGATATGACCTAATTCTGGGTCATTCTTTTGCTCTGTTATTAACTGTTCTCGTGACGTAAGTACTAGATCTCTGATTATTGCACAATTAACTTTCTCTCCCATTATACTTTCAACCGGGTTTCTGGATAAAACGTCCGCCACCGCATTTTGAGTTCCAGGCCTATGTTCCCATTCTATATTAAATTCCGCTAATTTGAGTGCCCATCTGATAATCCTACTCTATAAATTTTTTCCATGAGTTAAGCGTGTTAAAGCAGCGTGATCAGTAATAACTTTAATAGGCAGTGATCCTAAATATTTTCTGAATTTATTCAGCACCCAAACTACTGTTAAGCATTCTCTCTCGGTTACCGTATAATTCCTCTCAGCGTTGCTCAGAGTAAGCGAAGCAAATACAACTGGTCTTTGTTCTTGATGTAGAACTGCTCCCAAACCTATTGAACTTGCATCTGTAAATAACTCGAAAGGCCTTTTGAAATCCGGCAAACTGGCGCCTTTTTTATGGCCGCCTTGACCGCGTCGAATGCCTTCTGCGCCTCAATGGACCAGAAGAATTTTTTTAATTTTCATTTAAGATTATAAAGGAGTTCACAAAGATCAGCATAATTTTTAATAAATTTCGCGTACCATTGGGACATACCCAAAACTTGGAAACCTTCTTTGAATTACGTGGTGGTTTCATCTCAAGTATGGCTCGAACCTTTGTCTCATCCGTTTTGATTCCTTCCTTACTAATAATCAATCCTAAATACTTCAATTCATCACAACCAAATTTACATTTATCCTTATTTAATGTCACACACAATCCTGCATCTTGCAATAACGAAAAAACCTCCCTTAAATGCTCAACATGCTGAGTGAACGATGGAGACGAAATGATAACGTCATCCATGTACACACTCACAAACTTCCTTATCACCGGTTTCAGGATTAGGTCAATTGACTTCTGAAAATTAGGAGCTGCCCCTGATAATCCGAATGGCATACGCCGAAATGCATAAGTGCCACTTTTTACTACGAATGCTATCTTAACAATATCATTGGGGCTTACTGCCATTTGAAAATACCCACTTCTTAGATCAAGAGATGACATTAGTGTCGTGTAGGGGATATTCGTTATTAAATCATCTATTAACGGTAAGGGATAGCGTGGATACTTCGTGACCGAATTAAGTTTCCTATAGTCAACCGCAAATCTATATGCTTCCGGATTATCCGGTGGTAACCCATTATTTTTCTTTCATAACACAACCGGTGACACGTACGGGGATTGAATTGGAACAATGGTTCCTTCTCGTAACATTTTCGCTACATGATAATCGAGTATCGCTTGTTTTTGCCGATCATATTTGTAAGGCCTGGAAACTTCTGGTGGACTATCTCCCGTATCAATTTCATGGTATAAAACATGAGTAAGACCTGGTTTGTCTGAGAACAATCTCTTAAAATTACTAAACAATTTTTGTAATTCCTGTTTTTGCTTATCCTCCAACTTTGTCTCAGACAGATCTATTTCAACATTTTCTTCCTCAGTTGTTTTAATCACCTTCTCTATTTCAGAATCGGGAATCTTTAACGATTTTCTATTAATGTCTAAAACAACCTTTGATCCACTTATGAAATCATACCCAAAAATACATGGGTATTCCAAATCCATCAACACATGAAACAACCAAGGTTTTTCAAACTTCCTAATTCGAATATTCAATTCTACAATTCCAATATTTTGACATTTCGCTCCCTGTGCTGTGATCACCTGAGCTCGCGATTTTTTTACTTGCTTATAAAAAAGATATTTTTTATATATTTCCTCAGATATAAATGATTTATCCGCTCCAGTGTCCCATAACGCTTTCGTAAGTGTGTCGTTTAATAAAATAGGAACATATGGAAGATCCACGGGCGATATACATATCGGAGAAAGTTTAATCGGTGTATACACTGCCGAGTTCTTTTGATTACTTTGAACTTCATTAACTTTCAAAATATTCAATCGTCCCCTTTGCCTCGACTGACTGCTTCTATCGCCTTGACTGAAATTCTTACTCGAACCCCTATTTCTGCGGTCCCCTCTATTAAAATCATCATTTGGATCTTCCCTTCGAAATTGGTATCCCCTTTCGTTTAATCTGCTATCATCGTTCTGAAATCTATTCCTACTTTCGAACCACTTATTACTTTGACGGCCATTCCATAGTTACCCCTATAATCATTTTTGCCATTATTTGGTCTACGCCCAACTTCAGAATTTCTCCAGTTTCTGCGATTATCATCAACATTAGACATCCTATGCTCGTTTCGACTCCGTCTTTCCACATTATCACTATTCTGCGAACCTCGTGTTAATTTGTAAGAATACCTCTCTTCAAATTTAGCTAAGATTTTCAAAAGTTGTACCGTGTTTTGTGGATTTCGGACTTCCACATAGTCCTGGACTTGTGTTTCGAGTCTAACAAAAATGTGATCTACCAAGTCCGCCTGCGACATCCTTAGCTCTAAATTTTGGTGGAGTTTTAACAAATCGTAAACAAAATCCGTTGGCTCCTGATTCCTTTCCTGCTGGGAGGCATAAAACCTCGCTTCCAAATCTTCCTTATTCTTTATAGCGGGGAATGCTCTTGATAGTTCAGCTTTTAGCTGCGCGAAATCCGTGGCGGTATCCTGCACTAACACTGATCCGAATATTTGATACCAATCTCGGTCCCTTCCCCGGAGATGGCCTTTCAAATAAGCACATGCTAAATCGCTAGGTATTTCTAGTAATTTTATTTGATTGTCTATGGCCTCCAGAAATTCTGTCACATTCTCCGACCCGGAAAAGCACACTTCTGGTAAAATACCAAACCCACTCGAGCTTCCTACCCCAGTCATATAAATTAAATTTGTTCGGGCGCCAATGTGATATGGTCGTTCTATGGTGACCATATCTTTGATTGTCAGCGTGAATTAGAGGTGTGAGAGTCTCGAAATGAATCGACATTTTAAAATTCTTAATATGACTTTATTAAGAATATAACTTAAATTTCTAATAAATTAGCTAAACTTATATTAAGTGAGAATAAACCAAACACACAGCAAATGTTAAACCTGATCGCGTAACTTAGATCACTTATCTAAATAATTATATTATCCGCCTACTTTCAATTCTGATAATATTACAAGTCCTAATATCAAATAATTAGTCCTACCTTAATTCAAGCTAAGGTTCTATCACAGTACGAAGCTCCTGGGCGCGCGTGCAATGGTATGCACCTTGTAGTAATGGCTAGAAATCTTGGTAACTTTATGATAGGCCGTCAATTCACACTCGTATCTCTTCCAAACATAACTCTTTACCCTAAATTGCCATTCTGCTTACTGAAACTTCTGTTCTTTTAAAAGCTATCTTATTTGCATTTCACTTCTTGGATTTGGGTTGGAAAAGATTTGCCATTAATCTTGGCCGTCAAAGAACCCAGAAGTTATGTTACAGAAAAGAAGCGTGAGGCAGTCACAAGAGTTCCCATAAATTTTTTTCTGTACAATTTCTTACGTCTATTTTTAATTATATTGTGTATTTTTTTTCTTATATGACACTCATATCGGCAGTTTATATTTCGGATTATTCGCCGTAAAAACTGCCGCAGATTATACGCCGCTGCGGATTATATAATATATATTTTTTTTACTCGAAAAAAAGGCTTTGCGGATTATACGCCACTGCGGATTATATACAGGAAAATACGGTACTTTAAATTTAACATCGATATTCGAAATATGTTAATTTTAATTTTAGAAATTGGTTTATTTATTGAAATACAGTAAAATTTCTCGCAGACACATTTAGTCCCAGCTATAAGATCAAATTATTTCTCAACTAAGTCATCTGAAAGGAAAAATACACTGCACTCGCAAAGTGAATCGTTCAACAATCCCTTTGGGCAAGGCCATCTTTTTTGTCGGATGATTTTGGGAAGGAGGTACCTAAACTGCGCCAGCAGTCTTCAACCCTCTATCTGGATATTCGATGTTCATGGTGTTGCAGATTTGGTTGGGAGAGGAGGGCGTGACTTCAGGAGTGAAGATCCAATGAGAGTGGTGCTATGGAAGTGAGCTTTTAAACTACACTGACTTTGACTTAGAAAAAATATTTTAAAGACAACTATTAAAGAGAAAATATTTAGGAGGGAATATAAAGGTTAAAATAATATGAGATTAAACTTTATCCTTGAGAGCTTCTGCTAGAAGGCAGATTTTTTTTCTTCGTCCGAATTTGCATTTTTAAATTTAGAGAGAAGATCGCGAATTTTAGGATTTTTCTTTACTAGGTTTGAAATGACATTAAAAAGTTCCAGAACTTGTATTAAGTCAGAGGTATTATTTTCTTGGCTAAGGAATCCACGGGGGGAATCTTCTTTTCTGTTATCATTTTTATTTAAATTTTCATTTTCGGTAGGGGTTTGACTGGGGATTTCTCCACTAACAATGCTAGCGAAGGAAATTCCCTCTTTAATCCATTTACTGGCGAAATTTTTCTTTTTCATTGGGTCAGTGAAGGGGGTACCTTTCTTTGGTTGTGAGCAAGGCCATTTTGAATCAGGATAGCCTTGCTTTGGGTGGGAAAGAAAAAAGAAACCGACAAATTCCATCGTTTTCAGAAGTTTTCTCACTTTCCTTCGATAGCAACAGCAACATAGGAAACGACACAAATGATGAATGCATGAAATGTAACGATCTACAGCAGACTGTTATCTGCTGGTTTGAAATATGAAAAAGGGGCGAGGTCATTCTATAACGAGCACAAGTGGCAAGTTTTGAGTGTTTGAACAATATGATGGACAATACTCCCTATGCAGGAATCACTTCCAGAAAAGGTCGTAAAACGTTTGCTGGTAGGGACCATAAATCAAGGGAGACGGTTTTCCTTTTGAATGGGAAGAAAATATAAACAGAGTCAGTTAAATGTTTAATTCCTGTCCATCGGCTTTCCCTCTTACTTTGCATCAACAACAATCAAATCTTTATCTTAGATAATGTAGGGTTTATAATTTTGAATAAGGATATGATATCTTCATGAGAAATCCAGAAAAAAAAAAGAAAAACATGGAAAAGCCAAGGCAGGAGTCGAAACGAAGCACCAATTATACGAAATACGTCAAAAATAGAAAGTTGTAAAGCATATTGCAGCCAGTGATATAAGTGGCACTTTTAAAATACTTAAATTAAAAAAGAAATTTATCTGATTTCCTTTGTGTGAAATTATAATATTTTTTTCTAATGAAAGGAGTTTAATAATTATAATTCTTTCTGAATTTATATGGGGTTGAAAAAGTAAACAATCCTTTTAAAACCATTTTATATTTCAGTCTACGCTTAAGAATTTAATGTAATGAATTCAATCTCTTGTATTTGAAGTCAATGGAGAATCCCAGTATGTTGGATTTATATGCACAAAAAATTGTTATAAATATATTGTAAGTCTATTTTACAGAAAGGATAGATTTGTATTTGTCTCTATAGAAAAACAAACTATTGAATGAATTTTATTGCAATTTCATTAAAATATTCTTTACTATCTAGATTAAAATAAAAGTCTTGTCCGAAATCATAAAATTAAGATGTCCATCTTAATTAACATAATTGAAAAAAATTCATTGTTAAGTATTGAAACAATGAAATTCAGTAACATTTGTTTCCCACTTTCTTGTTAATTAGTGGCCCCCCCCCCCGAAAAAAAAAGTGATAGTAAAAATTTTTCTTTCTTTTTTCTAGCAATTTCTGATAGCGAATTTTTCTCATTGCGAAGCAGGAATTATTCATACATAAAAAGTTTAAGAATTATTTTTTGAAATGAAATTTTGAAAAATGGAATGCATAGAATTATAATATTTGAATTTGACTCTTTCCTCCCTATAGTGAATGTGATGAGGCAGTTAGATGAATGGTATACCATCTTCGTTATATCTCATCTTCCCTCTAAAACAATTTACAGAGCTAGCAATTCGAATAATTAAATATTGATTAAAAATAAACTATTTTTTAAATATATTTAAATAATTAAAAAAAGTTCAATTGTATTAATTTTAATAATAACATTTTAGAAATTATATAGCACACTAATGTATATTTTTAGGGATAGTTTTTTAAGAAAAAAAGCCATAGAAATTTTTCGAAGTATTCCCATAATTTCAATTGGAAAGATATTTGTATTTTTTAAGAATAACATTAAAACTGCGTTTGTATTTGTGAAAATAAATTTTGAAAACTGAAGGCAAAGGATTATAATATTTGAATTGGACTCTTTTCTCTCTATAGTGAATGTGGTGTGGCAGTTAGAAGAATGATATACTATCTTCGTTATCTTGTCTTCCGTCTAAACCAATTTACGGAGATAACATTCCGAATCATCAAATATTGATTAAAAATAAACTATTTTTTATATATTTAAATAATTAAAAAAGAGTACAATTGTATTAATTTTAATAATAAAATTTTAGAAATTATATAACATACTAATTATACTTTTTGTGGTAGTTTTTGAGGGAAACAAAAAAGAAAGACAGAGAGAGCCATAGAACTTTTTAGAAATATTTCCAAAATTTCAATTAGAAAGATAGCTGCATTTTTAAGAATAACATTAAAACTACGTTAGTATTTGAATAAATAAATTTTTAAAAATGCAATGAAAAGGATTATAATATTTTAATTTGATTCTTTTCTCCCTATAGTGAATGTGGTGTGGTGTGGCAGTTAGAAGAATGATATACCATCTTCGTTATCGTCATCCTTTTAAAACAATTTACAGAGATAACATTTCCAATCATTAAATATTGACTAACATATTTTTAATTTGAAACAAGTCTGAAAAATGTAAATAAAATTATTCAAGAAAGTAGTTAATTTTAGGATTTCAATAATGCATTAGATGATCCAGTGTATCCTCTAAAAATTTGACATTCTTTGATATTAAAGGAAAAAAAAAAACTATTTAGGAAAAATTGAGTGTCAGTGATAAAAAGTATTTCTTTTTTTTTATAAAACATGTCTTAAAAATTATCAAAACCTGCTTATAAAAATCGATAATCCATGTATAATTCAATTTAGGTCAATTATTGAAGGAAAAAACCAACTAAGAAGGTAAAAAATTATATTAACCTTTCACAAAAAAGCCCCCAAATTAAAAAAAATGAAGAAAAATTTACAAACTTTTTCACTGAAATAAAATTTACAGTAAATATATATATATATATATTGGTATTTTATTTGCATATTTGTACAAGTCATATATTGATTTTTACCTTAAAAATTATTATATAAATTTATCAAAAATAGTTTTATTGTAAAAATATTATATAAAAAATATATAAAATATACAGTATGTAATAAATAAAGAAGATAATGGTGTGACGTCTTCGATTGGGGTGAACCCCACCTTCCATTCATGCTGAGTTTTATGGCTCCGATCAGATGTTAGGGACGAGTGCACGTGGCCGTGAGGTCATTGTTTATTGTCTGATCTCGGGCAAATGCCGACACCCGATCTAGGAGTTATAATGGTCAAAGAAAGCCGGTACCCCATTGACAATAGGTGAAGCCTGTATGAAAGAATCCTCTCGCCTCGGCTGGTGTCGAGAGAATGGGATTATAGAACCCAGGTGGTGTGAGAAATAAGGGTGTTCAGAAGTTAGATAAGAATTATAGCGCCCTTAGTTTCCAGACGGACCAGGAATGTATTTATGTTTGCCACACAAATGGTACACGAATGTGGTCCGGGGACGAGGGCAGACTTTTGTGGCCTGCCAATGAGAAGAGACGAGGGGCGTATTGTGAACCCGCCCCTGGTGTTTAAAAGGGGTTTTTTTAGGTGAGAGAGGAGAGATTTGGCCTAGACAGACTGCAGGTGGAGAGAGAATAGAATTAGTGTGAAGATTCTACTTATAAAATGCTCAGCACTGAATGATTGGTTTACATTATTGAGCTCCACGTTTGGATCGACGATCATGAGTGATTATAGCGAAAATATGGACTTCTCACCGACAAAACAAGCGAAAATTGCTACCTGCGAAAAGCTTAGAGATACAGTCATTGGTATCTCAGCCCTTCACAAGTCACTGCTCGATGAAAGCCTTGCACATTCACCTAGCCCCAGGAATTCCTTCACCGAACTCTACCGGATGAGCACCCAAGCCATGGCTATGAAAAAGGAGGAAATAGTAAGTGAGCTTAAAACTCTCCCCCCTTGCACTAGAACTGATTGCAATGAGCATAAAATTCCCACTACCTTGGTAGTTGAAGAAATTATTTCTAATGTCCCCACACATTTCGGATGAAAAAACCGAGTGTAAAGTTAAAAAGAAAAAGTTAAGCAAAAAGCGCAAAAATAAAAGCAAGGAATCCACGGAAGAGTTTATCTTTCCTAAAAAGACGGCCAGGCCCGTTACCCCCATCACTACCCAGGATCCCATAGAAACGAGAAATAATTTCTCGGACTTAGAACAGGATGTCGAGCATTCACTCCCGATTAATAGTAATGTAACTTCCGATGAAGTTACCTCCACGACTAACCCCCCCCCCCCCCTGTCATGCTTAAAATCAAAAAGAATTTCCGCTATCAAATTAAATTGATTTTCGAAAAATTCCCAAAAATTCGCAATAGAACTGCCGGTGATGTAATTAAAATTTTCACAAATGATCTTGAAGAATATCGAACTCTTATCTACTTCTTGGAAGCGGACAAAGAATTCGAATTCTATGTAATTAACCGTAAACCTAACAAACCGATAAAAGCTGTAATAAAAGGTCTCCCGAGTTCCTCTAAAATTGAAGATATCACAAACGATTTAGCTGAAGAAGGTTTTGTAATTGAAAGCTGCACGCGGCTTATCTCGAAAAGAACAAAAAATCCCCTCCCATATTTTCTAGTACTTCTCCAGAGAAACGCCAATAATAGCAAAATATTTGATTTAACAAAATTAGGTTACTTACAATTGAAAGTAGATGGTTACCTTGTAAGAGGAATAACCCAATGCTTCAACAGTAATAACTTTTTTCATACTGCCACGAACTGCCATATGAAACCCAGACGTTTAAAATGCGGTAAAGAGCACGCTACGAGAAAGACAGAAAAACCCCTTTTGTATTAACTGCGAGGGCTACGGTCATTCGGCATGTTATACAAAATGTCCCAAATTCCCACAACCAAAGAAAGGTGCCCCCTTCGCTGACCCAATGAAAAAGAAAAATTTAGCCAGTAAATGGATTAAAGAGGGAATTTCCTTCGCTAACATTGTTAGTGGCGAAATCTCCAGTCAAACCCTTACTGAAAATGAAAATGAAAATAAAAATGATAACAGAAAAGAAGATTCCCCCCGTGGATTCCTTAGCCAAGAAAATAATACCTCTGACTTAATACAAGTTCTGGAACTTTTTAATGTCATTTCAAACCTAGTAAAGAAAAATCCTAAAATTCTCGATCTTCTCTCTAAATTTAAAAATGCAAATTCGAACGAAGAAAAAACCTGCCTTCTAGCAGAAGTTCTCATGGATAAAGTTTAATCTCATATTATTTTAACCTTTATATTCCCTCTTAAATATATTCTCTTTAATAGTTGTCTTTAAAATATTTTTTCTAAGTCAGTGCAGTTTAAAAGCTCACTTCCAACCTCCAATCAAAGCTCACTTCCATAGCACCACTCTCATTGGATCTTCACTCCTGAAGTCACGCCCTCCTCTCCCAACCAAATCTGCAACACCATGAACATCGAATATCCAGATAGAGGGTTGAAGACTGCTGGCGCAGTCTAGGTACCTCATTCTCAAAATCATCCGTCAAAATCATCCGTGAGAGAGGAGAGCCCTGGAGGGAAAAACTTGAGGAGAGCCCTGGATCGAGAAAACTGGAGAGGAGCCCTGAAAGAAAAGGGATTGGCGAGTGCTTTCGGGAAAAAGGATTGAACTCCCGTGAGATAGACTGACTGCACCGGTGTGACATCTCTCGCGTTCTTCCTCTAACATAACTCCTACGTTCTTTGACGGCCACGATTACTGGCAAAA
>BMAV01022312.1:653088-664148 GCA_019973955.1 Trichonephila inaurata madagascariensis | reverse complement strand
TACTATTGTGAGGTTGGTGGAATGGACGGAGAGGTAGGATGCGCTTAACCACTTGAAGGGTGTTTTCCCTCAAAATTGGGGTGGAACCGAGCCAAATCGCTCTGTCACATATATGGTAATCAAGGATATAGATAATGGTAGGCGTACATCTAACCCTTTCTATCAATCAGCAGTAATTAGCACATCAACAGGGCTTCAATGTAATCTTTTCAAATATATGTATCCTTTGAAAAATATCAGATTGTAAATCGAATACTATATAGCACTGTATTTTTTACGTGACAACCAACAATCGTGTGTCTAAACCATGTGGTTTACAGTTTTTATTTATTACACTGAATCCTCTTCAAAATGAATTTTTATAATACAATTTCACATTTATGCTAGTGCAATCCGGAATGATTTGTTGAAGAATATAATTAAAAGCAATTTGTAGGTGATTGTGTTATGAGTTATGACACGTAAAAATCAACAGACCTATTCAAAGAAGCACCGACGAGATTTGAATTCGTGATCTCAAAATCATTATCAGGTGCTTTAGTCAACTAAGCCATGGCGTTCTTTATGTTTATGAAGCAATAGGATAGTAAATGTGAATAATAATGCAAATTATTTTCGGACTGAAATTTACTCAGTATTAAAACGTATTTTCTGAAAAAGGATGGAGTTAACGACTTTCTCTTTTCATGACACGAGAGAAATCATTATGATCAAGGATTTACTGTTTATTTTGACAATTTTTTGATGAAAGGTCAAATTATTTACTTGTTTCGATGAGAGACAAAAACAGATATTAACTCCAAAAAATTTCAGTTAATCGATATTTTTACTAACCAAAAAGAAGTTTTTTTCCCTTCAAAAAATATTTAAATCAAGCATAATCTTTGAGCGTAAGAATTACTCTTAAATATACAATTTTGGGAAAGTCTATTCTAGTTTCTAAGCATTGAATTAGAGACTGAATTCTACATAATTCTTTTTTGACAATGGTTTTGTAACTACATTTGCGAAAAATGGAAACTAAAATTTGGAATTAATCTCGTTCCCAACATCCTCCCCACCCTGGTTAACCTCGAAAAGTATGACCCTCTGGAGAGGCGGGTTATATTTCTGCCCTTAGCAGCAGGATCTTATGTTCCCGTCGTGTCTCTGATGTAGGTTCATCACTTTAGTTTTCTTCCACATGTGCTGTGGTCGGAGATCTTGCAGGAGCACAATATCTCCAACTCGAATGTTAATCCTCGTTGTCCATGCCCTTGTTTCAAATTTGATGGAAGAATCGTAGTTGAAGATATTTTTTCGAATATTTTTTTTCCAAAAACTGTCCAGTAAGTCCTACTGCTGCTTGTAGATTTTATTAAATCTTGTGTTTTATGGCCTGGATAGAATGGTTGTTAGTTTTGTGCCTTCAAGAAATGTGCTGGTGTTAAAGCTGCAGAATTGTCATTTGTTTCCTTTTCGTAGACTAATGATCGACTATTCAGCGTGGCTGTATTCCAATGAAGATAGTGGACAGACTTTCCTCGTCTAGAAGTGCTCATCCGAGTACAATTCACAGATATTGTTTGACATTACATATTAGGTGCTCCTACCACCCTCCGCACCAAGCCATTTGTGAGGTGATGAAACACCAAGTTATGTCATTTCGGGCATCATATTGTTGTGTTATAGCTGATGATAGAGTTTGCCATAACAGTATCAGTTCCTTATTTTCTGCATGAAAGGTGGCAGCGCTGTCTGTGTATATTTTGTGGGGTAGTCCTCTACGGCCAATAAATCGAGATAAGGATAAGAGAAATTTGTCGAAATTTCTTTATGATTATGAAATGATTTTCTTTTATGATTATAAAATATATTCATATCTTCTTGTAATCACTGTAAAAATTATAAAGTTATGGATTACAGCCCAAAGAATCTTTTCGTTAATTATTTTTGATACATCAGTTCACAAGCAAACTTAGATTATTCGATCTGTATAGAAAGAATATACCATTAGATCGACTTGATTCAAACTCTCGACTCCCAACTTAAAAAGCATGTGTTTCAAACCACATAAGTACCATACAAACGCATCCGATTCGTTGAAATAAGAAAAATAAGTCGAATAAGATATCGTAGCAAAAAGAAATATTTCGGGCAATATTTTTTACTTTTTTGAATGCGTATAAATTGAAATAAACTACATATTACAAAGATTCATGTGTTATTTTTCTAAGGTAATAATAATATAAACGTTTTAAGTTAGTAAGGTAATAAAAAGTTTCAGACTAAAAAGCTCAAAACTAAAGACTGATTAAGAAAATGTAATTAATAATCAGTTTTCTGAGCCAAAAAATCTACTAATTAAATGAAAAAAAATTAAATGAAATGGGAACATATATTCTTTTTTCCATAATAAAGGAAAAATCCAGTAATATATAACTCTATCTAAGGAAAATTGAAAAAATTTAATCAAAACTATTGACTCCACATTATATTTGCGAAAATTACTTGGTGTTGTAATTAACCAGGCTGCGCTGTTTTCCCTGTTGAAGTAACAATAGTATTTCCTTCATTCAAATATTCAGTTGAAACAGTTTGCGTAAAGTAGAATCCGCTAACGTTAGGTAAAAAATATTTATTGCAAACATTATTTTTTGTGTTTACAAAATATTACATTAAAAACGTGTCTGTTATTAAAAAGAAATTCTGATCATAGTGATATCTTTCTCTAATCAAGAATAACTAAATAAAAGTGAATAATACAAAATCGTAATTATTCTTTTGATCTCTCAAATAAAGTAAATACTTCATATTGGTTCTTGTTTTTATAAAATCCTACAGCTAAGTTCATTGTGTAGTAAGGAAATTTAACCTTTGAGTCTCAAAATTCTCACTTTGGAGTGGTGTGGAAGTTTTAGCGTACCACTTGAAACATCTAGTCCTCATCACTTGAACAAGAATCAAAACAATTCGAGATCGATTGTTATAAGCTCTCGTACTTGTTTGGAGAAAAATGATTCAATAATAAAATAAGAAAATCAATTCATTACATTTTAAGTACGGAAAGCAGAAACTGAGGTTTTAAATAGTCACACTTGTTTATTTTTAATAAAGAAAATTTAATTAATATATATCGGAAATTTTTGAAAGAAATTACTAAAAGCATAAGTAAAAAAAAATCTGAACTCTTATGAATTCAATGCGCTTATATATGGAATAAATGCAAATAAAATATCCAAAAAAATTTTAAAATGTTAAGGCTCGAAAATTTTCCATTTTTAATATTTACTTAAATTTTAAGTAAGGTTGAGAAAAATTTAACTTTAGTTCATAATTCCTTTCTTATTTAAATATTTTAAATAGAGATAAGGTATTTTAGTTTCATGAGGAACATCTTCAATTTTTAAAAAGTATTTATGGAAAAATGGCATTCAAAAATGAACTGAAACAAAGTAAGATTCATACGTTTATTAAAATTATCAAAGTACGATAAAAAAACAAAACAAGTTGTGCACTAGAAAAAGACACATACAACCAAAAAAGACTATAATTTAAATGAACAAATACGAATATCCCATGAAAGGACAAAAAAGCATTCTATAAAAAGTTTTCCACAAATTTTAAACTTATAGAAATGTGAACAAGAAAGGATTAAAACAAATAAGTCTGAAGGTTCTAATAGAAATAAAACTCATCATGTAACAAAAATTATCTTTTGTTATCTTGAAAAAACTTATCTAAAATAATTGATTAAAATAAAATTCTTCATGTAATACTACAACTGTAATTTGCAGAACTTTTTGCGGATCCAATTAGGTGTAAAGAACAGTATATTAGGAAAAAAAAATTAAGAAAAAAATAAATTTTCTTAATTGTCCAGAAATAGATTTGAGAAAAGTGTGCACTCTTCCTCTCACTCACAAATTTATCAGAAAATCATTTCTCATAGAAAATATTTTAACAATGTTGTACATTTCTATAAATGATGTATTTACGAGGAAGCAACACTTCTTATATATTTCAAGCTAAATTAAAGGGAATTTGTATAATTTTCGTCACTGCAATGCAAGATGACGTTCTTTGACATTCAATAATTGCTTCACATCTTAATTCAGTACCTATGGAATTTTGAAGTAAATTCTTTATTTCTATAATACAGAAATACATATGTATTAAATAAAATTGTGTAGAAATACGAAAGCATTTGATAGATCCCTGAATTATGTGCTTAATACATGCATAAAAGGGTGAGAAAATTTTTTCTATATGAGAAATACAGTCTAATATCATAGGAGAGTTCCTATAGAGTATCTATGAAATCATGAGTACACATTCATTTATGAAACAAATTTAGTGACATACGTTAATATTAAGTGCTCTTTATGATAGTCGTCCAAGTATGAACAGATACATGTTATCAATGATAAAACTTTAGTTCAAATTACTTAAAGTAAAAAGGTTACTTCTGCGTCCCTTATGGTTATTCCTGACCCGCATATCACTGAAAACATTTTTGTCTGTTGTGTTTTTGCATATGCTTATTAAAACTTGATTTATCTGAGTACCTTTGCTCACAAACTTGATAAGGATAATTTTTGCCAAACAGTTTACCACTGAAAACGTTTATATTCAGTGTGTGTACGGTTATGGCTATTAAGGTTGCATTGTTGGGAAAACATTTCATCACAAACAACACACTGGAAAGGTTTCTCTCCAGTATGTGTCAACTTATGACTATCAAGATGACATTTTTGAGAAAACTTTCGGTTACAAAAATTGCACTGGAATGGTTTATCTCCAGTGTGCGTGCGCATGTGCGTTTTATGATTGTTTTTGATTGAAAACCTTCGCTCACAAATAACACACAGGAAAGGTTTGTCTCCAGTATGTTTTCTTTTATGCCTATCAAGGTCACATTTATGAGAAAACGTTTTCCCACATAAATTGCATTGGTGAGTTTTCTTTCTAGAATGGGTAGGCATCGTACGAATGAGAATGTTTGTATTAGAAAGTTTTCGCTCACATACATCACTTTTTATACACTTCTCACCAGTATGTCGGTGCATATCCAGCTCAATGTTACTTTCTGGAAACACTTGCTCAGAGACAGTGCACCTGAGAGACCTCTCCATAGTGTCTGTACGCTTATGCTGCGAGAATTGACCCATTTCAGAAACGGTTTTTTGACATACGCCATGATTGAAATAATTCTTATTAGAATGAGTGCAATTGTGTTCCAAAAGAGAAGTAAAACTATTCAGTAATTTAAGAGAAATGTCGCAAATGATAGTTCTTCCAAAGCTAGAAATTTCTACTTGAGAATGCGAAGATTTGAAGCTTTCCACACTTGAATCATGTTCCTGCACTTTGTTAACTAATTCTTCTTTATCACCCATGCTTCTACTTGTGTCTATTGTGTGTGATTCTTTCGTAAATAAAAGTTCATCATTACGATTTGATGTTTCTTTTATCATATGTGAATAAACTAAATTGGATTCCGATGGAAATATGTCCTTATATTGAGAATCCACAGTTTCTGAATGAAAACCAATGTTTTCGGAATACATCCCATGAAGAACATCACATGCAGTTTGTATACATCTCCCAACAACTGAAATACTAATCGAGTCTTTCTGATCTCTCTTTTGTTGCAGTTCCCGGTTTTCTTCATTGGAATAACTGCACTTCAAATGTAACTTACTTTGCTCACCATCAGATTGATTTGGGTACTGGAAAAAATTATTGAATCTACTTGTATCTCATTCTTGAGTTTCCATTAAATTGTCTTCAATGGTTTCATTACTTAGGAGAGATGTATTATGCGATGTATATCCCAACATTGATGTATCATCTATTGGTTGGAGTCCAGATAGAAAATTTTCAAATGCATCTCTATAAAGTAACGTAAATGGCTCTGAATTATCCAAATTTTTCTCACGGTCATTTTGAATGCGTTTTTCGCACGCATTGGATATAATTTTATCACCCATTCTTTTAAAAAAATATTTAATTGAACAGGTCGTGGAACCGAGTTTTGAGCAACAATTTATCTTATTAAATTTTTTTCTAATGTAGGTTGTTAGATTGTTCTAAATTTTCCAGATGAATCTGTGACAGCATATGGGAGAGGTGATACTCTATAAACTTAGTTTCTAAAGCATTTATTTATTGCCTTTAAATAAATTTAAACACAAACATGTACCTGTTTTGTACTTGTTTTTCTTGCGATAAAACAATACTGCAAAGAAGGATTTTAATTCAAGTCATGAGCAAAACTGAGGCTCAGAAGTACTCTTTTCGATTAGATGCACTCTTCGATACTTTTAATATTCTAAAGATGTCTGGAATATAAAGGGCCACCAAATATTGAATTTGAAACTTTAATATTTCCCGATTTAAAATAAGTATCTACTTTACACACCTTCCTTAAACCAATTATAAGATCAACGTGGTTCAGAGAGTTGTGTTGTCTGTGATTTCAGATTGAGTTCTTTTTTCGTAGACTTTTATTTTAGATTTCGTTTAAGTTTACATTTAGATGTAAATATAGATACTATCTATAAATTGCTTTTTTCTTTGCTACATAGGAGATTTATTTAACAGAAAGATACCTCATCATAATGCAAACGGCGGTTCGAAACATCGATGCTAAATTCTCCCGTAGGGGACCACAATTATTTGTCAATCCAAATGAAATGATAAGATATGGGCTGACGTCCCGGAGGACATTTAAGAAGTATCAAAAATCTTCTAATTGTATCTTTTATTTACACTTCTATATGAAACACGTTTCTGTTGCCACTGAAGACCTGCTGTGTTGTGGAGGTTGATGTTAAGTTTATATTTTGAGACTCAAAGTTGTGCATATAGTGTGTTGTAGTAGTTAAGGGAGGGGAGTATGTGCCAGCTCAGGCATTGTCCTCATCACTTGACGGAGGTTCAAAATAAGTAACGAGCTCAACAATAGTCCTCGTACTACTTTATAGAGAATGTGACTTTAATATAATTCTCCTTCACTCAGGAACCTGTATTAATGGACATGATCATCATCTTTGAATAACGACGAGAATTGGAAAACGTTTTGGAGTTTATATATAGTATGTTTTAGGAGGGACACTCCTTTTCGGATTGTTGTCCACTATGATCGTTTTATACTGTTTAATTTTTAAGGTATGAATCATAATCTTTTGCAGACGTACAGTGGTATATTTTATGTTCAATTAGATTTAATAGATTGTCGGTAAAATAATAAAATTACACAAATGGAATTTCATATATAGATTAATTAAAAACTTAATTTTTTTAAAAAAAACTTATATTAAATTAAAAAGGAATGTCAGTACTTTATGACTGTTCTGATGTTATTAAACTAACAACTATTAAATTATGATTTGAACTTGTTTCTATCGAATCCCGAAGCCATGTTATGCAGTGTTTATGGTCCCGAACTCGTAGCCGGAAAGATTCAGATTTGAGTATTGTTACCACTGAAGACTCAACGTGTAGGGTGGGAACGGATACAAATTAAATCCCTTGAAGCTCATTGTCCTCCGGTTGGTGTGTTGTGGTAGTTAAATGGCGGGGGGTTGCAAACAGAGGTATCGTCTTCGTCACTTGACCGAGGCTCACAATTATGAGAAACATCAGCAGTAGACCTCGTGTGGATTTCTAGTGTGACTTTAAAATTCATTCACTGAGTTTGAAGGGGGAATTATAAAAGTGAAAGATCAATTGTAATTTTTCCTTTATCTATTGACAGGAAGTAGCCGCGGTAGCTCAGTGGTGAAGGTAATGAACTAGTGGCTGGCGTGTCATGAGTTTGAGGCTGAGGACCCGCCAAGAAGGGGAGCGATGCATGGCAAATTTGTCGACCGTTCACACGTCTTCTCTTTGGCATGGTGTGGTAGTTAGGAGAGAGATATGCCAGTTCAAGTGTCATCCTCATCTTTGCTCATGGTTCAAAATTGCGAGGTCCATCGCAAAAATACCTTGAGTAGCTGAACAGTGCGATATAATTTTTTTTTTTTTTATTCACTCACTCAATCTTGGCAGTAATTTATAATTAAGAAATCCGTTGCCCATTTATGTTTTTCTCAAGTTGAGTTATCTTTCCGTTAATTTACGAAATGTTCAGTAACTTTTAATTATTTATACTAAATTAACGTGTTTAAATTTCTCACTAGATTCGGGAAGATAACTATTGGCGACAGAAATAATAACTTTGAAACACGTTCAATTGTAGAAAACACCTGAACATTATAACCTTAACACGCTAACTAATTATCTTTGATCAAGCATCAAGAATTTTTGAAATTAAAACAGGCCACACAGATTCATCGTGCTTCAACAGATAATATTACACATCCCTTAGATGTATGTTAAGTAACTTTTGTGCAATGTTTATAATATTCTACTATAAAAATATACATTAAATTCTAACCAAGTGTAAGTTATTGAAACGACATAATTGTATTTTTTAAATAGTCTAAGTAATAACTTTTCTTGAAATAAGTCTGTGGATAAAAGAAAAAGAAACACCGAAAACAAATTTTATTAAAAAAAAAAAGATATTAGAAATGCTTCAAGTACAATTTTCAAGACACGCTTTTTTTAACAGTAATTTAGTTATTTCTAGTCAGCTCAGTGGCTTAGAGCCCTCGTGCCAGCTTTTTAAGCCTCAGTTCGCGGGTGTGATCCCTTCTGGAGATTTGATATATTTTTTGGATGTGAAAATCGTAGGGACTCATGTTATATGACTATGTGGAATGTAAAACATACCCTGATTTTCAATTTGGCTCTTGTACTCCCGTCAAAGTTAAATACCAGCCATATTAAGAATACGACAAAAGCTTGAATTTATAATGGTTCAAGCGTCAAATTTTGGTGGTGAGAGCTTACACTAGATGAAGCCACAATAAAATGGCTCTACCATTCGGGAACTTGCCGTGTCTGAAAAAGTTTAGTTGGCAATCTGCAGCCCACTAGAAAAAAAATTGCGTATTCTATGAAAAATATCCTATGAATTACCTTACTCTTATTATCTGAGGAAGGCCTCTTTCACATACAATTAGTCCCAAAATCAAATTGACTCCTTTAGCCAAATAGATTTTCGATGAACTCGTGAATGATGATCGATCAAAATATATATATACATTCCGGGTAAAGATCCTTAAGTGCGTTTATTCTCTCGAGGCTTAAGATGTTTCGAAGACGTAGCATTATTGTAGATGGTTACCTTCTAAAATAGTGGTACCCAAACTGTGTTCTGCAGAATCATCGATCTTCATGAGGCACACTCAGTGGTTAAACGAGCCACAATGGAAAACTCCCAAAGAAATAAATATGTATTCAAAATGGATTTACATTCTCTATCAAGTTTAAACTGTTACAAGTATTTGTAGCTCGTCATACTCATTAAAACTGAAAACTTTATTTATATATAATAAATCTATAATGCAGCAGTTTTCTCAAAATTTTATTATAATATAATAATTTAAAATTAAAATGCTTTTTTATATATATATATATACTTCTTACTAGATAGAAAATATTCTATTGATAACTATCTCGAAAAATCCAAGAGATAATTTCTACTTGTTTTTTATCAAAATGCCTTGAAAAACTTAATAGTTTTCTAATGGAAAATTAATCTTTTTGTATTTGTGGCTGTTGTTGTCGTATAGCCCATAGGGAAGTAATTAAAGTTGCCAGAGACAGGTTGGACTACTTTACGATAGATGGCGACACCACCTATCTTCACCTCTACAATTTTGGCATGTAGCTGGAAGGGAAGGAAAGTATTCTGCAGCCCCCTGCACATGTGGCTTCTGCTGCGACCGCCCACAAGACTTTCGGACCCACTGATTTAACGAGCACGTTCTCCGTGTGTACTCGGATTGTATTATGTGGCATCTGGCATCGAACCCAGGGCTTCCGGTTTGGATTCTGTAGCACAAAGTGTTCATCTTACTCATCCACTACGCCACCCAGTTCCTATTTGTAATACAAGCACCTATAATGGAGAAGAAAAGACTTATCAGTATAGCAACATATTTGATGTTATAATCTCGAATTTACAAGAACAGTATCTAAATTTTAGCTAGAAAATTCATACGAAATACACGGGTTTTCTCATACAGCTATAAACATTTTAATGCCATATTCAGAGCATTTTGTTTAAGTAAAATATATTTCTCAAAAATAAAACAAAACAAATTAAACTCTGGATAAGTAATGCAATTGCATTTAATCTCAGTAGACCTGAACTTCGACAGTTTATGTGAAAAAAATGTAAGCACGTATCAAAGTTATTAAAGAATGTATGGATATGTAACACTTGGATCACAAATTAATATTTTGAATGAGTAAAATTATATAAAAAATTATATTATTATTTTTTTAATAAAAATTGCAATACTTTTTAAACTGCCTTTGCCTCAGGGCAAGATGTCGAACTCGTCGTCTTGCCCTGACTGCCTGTTTAATAATATTCATTTTAATTGCCATGAAGGAAGGCGATTAATTGACATTTATTCATGGTAATAGGCAGTATTTAATTTAAGTCAATCATAAATATTAAAGAAAAATGATATATCTTGCCCGTATCTGTAGCAGAGCGTCATCTTACCTCGTGTTTCGGAATTTATTAAACTAACTGTGTAGTCCATTTTATTACATCCTGTATACGCAGGTTTGTGTGTGTTTCGTTTTTTCGACCTTGCTCTTCTACATCTTCTGGGGCTACCTGGTAGTACCTGGAGTAGTACCTACCTATAGTACCTGGTGGGGCTTCTATCCCTACCAGGTACTATAGGCTACTCCAGTGATAGTGAGTGAGTGAGTGATTTTGGAATTTTATGACGCAAGATCCTAATTCGGCCATACTGCGCCAAACATTTGTTTAAATTTTAAAAATATTTAATTAATTAAAAACCTAAAGTATTCATATTAACACCTTTTTTAGATTATTAAAAGGAAAAATTAAATGAAGCGGCAAACATATATTAAAATTTCAAAACATTTCATAAAATATTTAAAAAACACTGAACATATAGTTTCAATAAATTAAAATATCAAAT
>BMAV01022312.1:632054-643250 GCA_019973955.1 Trichonephila inaurata madagascariensis | reverse complement strand
CCGCCCCCCCCCCCCACTTTGGAATCACGTCCATACCCGCCCGGCGCCCCCCCCCCCCCCCCGGGGCAGGGCTAAGAAAAGGAATAAATAAACAAATCCTCTAAAATTTGTAAATACTTCGCAAACACTGTCAAGGTCCAAAGGCTTCGAAATAGTTTTATGGATGGCAGTGCACAGAAAAGATAGTACTTTGGAATTACGTATATATACGCCCGGCGCATTTAACACTGGTTGAGCGAAACATTTATATACACTGGTAGCACTTAAGAGGATAAAGCCGTATTATAGAGTTAGCGTTAAAGTATATTATTATAGAATTTAGTAGATTGTTACTGTGGGGGGGGGGCGCACAATTAAAATTATGATTAAATATTGGGTCGCAAATACTGAAAGTTTGAGAAGCATTGACTTAAGCATCCCAGAGTTGAACTATTTGAAACTGTTTCCAAACGTTGCTTGTTCACACACTATAACGTACTTTTGTTTAGAAGTGCTTCTTCTGAGGCGGAAAGTAAATCAAGAGATAAGGAATATTCCAATTTTCTTCCGATTATAGTCCGAAAATACTCTTAAAGATAAATGTGATAATTAATTTATAAAATATATCAAGTATGTATTTATTTAACTTCTTTTACTATCATAAAAAGGTGTTTTAAAAAATGTATACTTTTTTTGTATTAAATTTTAATAAACATTTAAATTATGTTTCAATATTAAAAAATACTTGCTTACAGGTAACAAAGAATTATAGCGATGCATTTTTAAATTTTACACTAGGCTAAATATTAATAAGAACTTAATACTTGCTTACAACTCCAAATTTATTCATATATTTTAAGTATACATGTCCATTAATCTGTATTATTTATAACCAATATATTGAAAACGATATAACTGACGTAAAGTTTCCTAAATATTTTCGGAGTCAAAAATAAATTGTTTTGTTATTGCAGTTACTAAAAACTCTCATAAGGAGACACTATACCTATAACTACCTCCTTAAATGCAGCAATAACCAATGATTTTAAAACATGCTTGAGATATACAGTATCATGTGCTATAAATTCATACACACGCGCTCATTGAATATATGACAAATGTTATATTCTAACAAATTTATTTCTTGTACGATCAAGCAAACAAAAACAAAACATGAGAATTTTAAAAATTCCCTTATAGAATTTACAAGATAAATATATTTAAGGATGGCATACTCTCACATCCTACAAGTACTATATATTTCAAAAAGTAATTCTAAAACATTAGTTTAAGTAAAAGTAATTTTTAAGACCATAGTTGTTGTTTTTTTTTTAATTATTATTATTTGCTGTTTAACGCGCTTATATAAGTTTCACTTGTTTGCAATGGAATCTTTGAACTCGAAACCGGAAGTCGGCTGCTTAACATGCTTTTTACCCATAATTTTTGCAGTTTCAACCCATTATAATTTTAAAAACAATTTCTGATAATTTTTTTTAAACTATTTTATTGATAGGCAACAATTTCAATCTTTTAATTGGACTTTTGTGACTGGCAGCATCTGTTTCTTCTGATCTCACATGTTTTTGTTTTGATTTGAATCTTACGAACGTTGCTCCCAAATTTCTTCAAAAAGCTGAACTCTTTCGCTTTAAGGGGACACGGTACCCTGTACACAATTTCTTTTACTTAGATAGTTACAAGAATAAAATTATATGTACTGTATTCGAACACATATGTAATAAACATTTCATAGGCAAAATACTATTTTTAAACAAACAATAATTTTAAATTTTTAAATTTTTAAAATTATTTCAAAATATTAAAATTCCTACTACTTTTACAAATTTAAATATTTTTGAACCATTTTTTTTCTGATATTCCTGGAAGTATTTCCCACAATTCTGTGCATGGGATTGGTATTATGAGAGACACTTTCATTTTTAGAATTTTTTTTCTCTTAGACACTATAAAAAACAGTAAGAAAACAGCTGTATCTAACTTTATAGATTTCTAAAAAAATAACTGTTCATCTAAATTCTTATTCCATGCACAGAATTATTAAACATATTATATTAAACAACCAGAAAAAGTTTCAAAATTATATAGTGAATATAAAAAAAAGGCCTTAGCATTTTAAACACATGATCATCATGAAAAATAAGAAGCTGAGAAAAAGCAATTTAAAGTTTTTGAAATAAAAAAAATAATTAAAAGAGCTAAAATATAGTATCCATTCTAATATACTTTAAAATTCAAGTTGTACTAAGTGTTTTAATGCAAAATTCATCCTGAATTATCACATATTAAAAAGTAAATAAATTAAGATTAAATGGAATGAAGTGTGATACAAAACATTAAAAAAACAGCTATATCTAACTTTATGGATCTTTTAAAAAATAGCTCTTCATATATATCCTTAAGCTATGCACAGAATTATCAAACATTTTATACAAAACAACCAGGAAAAGTTTCAAAGATTTATAATGAATACAAAAAAAGCCTTAGCATTTTAAATATATGATCACGATGAAAAATATAAAGTCGTGAAAAATGTTTCAACTTTTGAAAGTCAATAAAATACATGAAAGAAGTAAACATTGGCCTTCATTCTTACATATATTACAATTTATGTCATAGTAAATATTTTAAGACAGTAAAATATGTGTGTTCTAAGTTATTAAATATTATTAAATAAATATATTAAAATTAAATGCATTAAAATATTACAATATGTATCAAATGCACTAACAATTTGTTTTGAAATTATAAAACATTCATTTTAAGTTCATATTATAATTATAAATAAATATTATTAAAAACCACCCCGTTCATATGTAATTCCTTCTTTTTTAATAAATGAGGCGTTTCGCCGCTTTTTTGCTAACGCAATTTTTTTTCGAGCAATTGCGTACACTGCCAATCTTTTTCTTTTTCTCTGGTAAACTCTACGATAGTCTCGCCAAACAGCTAACATTTTTGACTGCTTATTTGAAGCAAGCCCATTTTCCTTTTGCAAATTTTCTAATGATTTTTGTACCAAAATTGAATTCACAAACTGCATCACAAACAGCAATAGTTACTCGACGTAGTGTCTCTGACGTTTCTTTCGAACATTTACCCCCATATGATGCTGTGAAGGCTCTCGTTTGCATTTTGTGTCGCACATCTTATGCATCTTTGAAGGAGTTCATTTGAAGCTAATCTTTGATATATTGTTATAATTTTGGCTAAATGAGCTTCCTTCAAGGGTGTCTTCACATGCTTTACGTGAGGACCTGGTACTTTACCACGAGCAAGAGCAGCCTGGAAAAAGCACCAAGAATCTTTTCCAGTTGGACATTTAAAATGTTGAGGTTTTTGGTCCGTTGATATACTATGAAGCAATGTTGCATAAATTGCAGTTTTCATTGCTTCTACGTCACCTTTGTTCGAGCGAATGGCATTTTGATAGTAACGTGACAATTTTTTAATTGTCTCTTCCTTTAAACTGCCACGAGATTTCCCTCCCAAGGAAACACCTCTTGCCCGCCATTCTTTAACAGCTTTTCGTAAAGATGTACCTAGCCTCTTGCTAACAAGGTTTATGCACTCTTCTTTCTTTATTTTTATCTCAGGACCATAAACTTCCTTAGTACTTAAATACTGATATGTTTTTGCATCACCATCTGACAATAGTGTCGTGTATCGAAAACCATTATCTTCAGATCTTTGCCATAATTTAAGAGCAGCCTCTTGTTCCATGGCACAAGATGATCCTATGTGATTGATTGTACTTGAAGATATATGGTCTTCATACCACACATGGAATTCTGCTGAATTTTCTCCCAAACCAGATTTTGCGTGTTCACATTCAATACAGCGTTTCGACATAATTTCAAAATCCATGACAAATCCAGTAAGAAGGTCAATCACGCAACCTACACCTATTTGTGATGAATGTCCCCGAGTCAACCAAGTACCATCAAAAGTAACATCTATATCAGTAATGGCACTATTACTTTGATAAGCGCTTTTCACCTGACTTCGAACATCATTCAAGCTTTTTTCTGTAGATCTAACCAGAGATTTACATAACTTTTTTTATATGTATTGAATGTTCTGCTTGAGGGTAAATCCATATTCATTAACATACAAAATTTTTCCATAGCTAAATAGCCTTTCCCAACACTTAAAAATGATTGCACCAGGCGCATGTTTATGTCAAATGATTGGCTTCCATTACCTTCACTGTCAGAAATTCGTCTAGATGTAAAGTTACTTGATTTAATTATATCGCAAGAAGTGCAAAATACAGAGATTTTTCTAGAAAATCCAAGCTTTTCACCAATGTCAATTTTTAGTGAATATTATTTGCAAGCATCACACAATAAGTTTTTTAAAAGTCCTTTTAAAAACTTTACATCCATTATCACATAATGAGGAGCTTCAGAATTTTCATTACAATTTAAATTGTTCAAGCAGTAGTCTTCTAAAGTTTGGTATCTCATGTTTCTTTCTGGTAATGCTGAGGAAATAGAAGTTTTACCTTTGCTGAAAACATCAGTTTCATGACTGTAGGGTTCACTGCACCATCTCTTGTTAGCTTTTTGTTTACTAACAAGACTTGATTGCTTTCGTCTAGGCATGATGAATTAAAGTTTACTTATTAATAAAAAGATATTCAAATGAATATTTAAAATTATAAAGAAATGAATTGATTATATAATTTTCTTTGAAAAAGCCTTTTGTTTTGATGCTAATGGTTTTAGAATAAGAAAAAATAATGCAAAGCAAAATGGAATAACGTTTCTCCCTTGCATAAAAATAAACGCATTAATTCACTTCTCTTCTAATTAAAGTATAAAGCTTTAGATATCGCGTGTATAAGTAAATCAATCGAAATTGTTTAGGCTAGGATGATAGCGTCTGTACAAGAAGCAGACGTCACGTCTTTTAGTTTCGGTTTCGCTTCGACATACTGTCAGAAAAAGATGAATAACTCGCAAAATAATGCAGCTAGAGCTACCAAATTTTATACACATATTTAAAAAGTCACACAACTAAAATAAGGCAATAAAAAAAATTCTTTAAAATCGCCATTTTTAGGGTATATAATGTGTCCCCTTAATTTTACAATTTTTAATCTTTAATTGTTTCTGGACATACTGCTTTTAATGCCATCTACTTATAACGGTTAACTCTAATGAATTAAATGAACCTCTTGAAAACGCAACTATGCTGGTGACTGATTCACAAAAACAGTGGAAATGTTCACGATGTGCTTTTGACCTGAAGTGCTCAAACTTGTAATGAACAAAAACTGGAATAAGTAAATGCATTTAAATAGAACAAAGAATGTTTTAGTGGAACATTAAGAGGTAATAGAATATTTTATTTAAATTGGGAAGTGTGTTTTCAAGTTTGTGTTTATCCAATTGTTTTGAGAACAATCTGTACCTACATGAAGATTATATGTTTGGACTGACTTCTAATGTGACTTCAAAATGCTCCAAGTGTACTTTTATTGTCCTTTTTTTTTTAGCTACTGAAAAGCTAAAAAAACAATATGTTATTAATTTGCAACTTATTTGTGGAAGGTGAGTGATTGAAAGATGACATTTTTCTGTGAAAAAGCTATGTGCTAAGCTGAACTGGCCTTGTATGACAAAAGGAGCATTTAGACTTTGTGGAAGAAAGTCTTGGCTGAAGGCTGAAGTTGTCATGAATGACACTGCTTTGGAAGCGAAAAGAATTACAAAATGTTCCAAAATGTCAGTTGAAGAATAGGGAATATCCGTTGATGGCACAGACACATGGACATTCATCAATAAATGTGGTTTCTATAGAAACTTTATACATTGACACTGGGAAATTCTAGATTTGGAATTTTTATCAGTGTTTTAGAATTCTATAAGTCCACTCATACATGTGTGTCCCTGCAATCATCTGGGATTTACTTCAAACATGGAATCTATTGGTGCGTACAAAATCTTTGTATGTTTTTGCCCTACGAAATCTTAAAAATGTGTATTTCTATTGTGATGGTGATTCCAAGGATACCTTTCTTTTAAAGTTGTGTATGGTGTCAACAGTGTCATCAAATATGAGTGCATAAGATACTTCTAAGCAAGATTGAGTAGTCGGCAAAGAAAATTTTAAAAAAGGCCAGAAAAACCTCGGTGAAAAGGGAAAACTTATTAATGTTATGCTTAATAAAATTCTAAAGTGTTATAGCAGTAACACCAATCACGTCAGAGTTATGCTGAGTGCTACAATAGCAGTATTTTTTCACTGTTGCTCCAGCGGGGAGAAACCCATAAATGGAGTGCCCGATTGGAGCTGAGAACTGGTGTGACTATCAGCGAAGAAATGACACCGGAAAAAAATAAACAGAAAAAAGTGTAGGTCTCTATGTGAAACTTTCAAACATTGTTAAACATGTGTAAACGAAGCAGTGTGATAAGCATTAACTATAATATTGCCTCCGTGGTAAGACACAAATACATATGTATCATTTAACGCCTGTTTGTGTGTTTGAAAGAAACTTTTATCGTGCTAAAAACATTTTCTTTGGGTACCCATATTGCCGTCATTATTTAAAAAAAAAAGCTTTTATTGATTTTTTTACGTATTTTGAAAGCATTTGGCATAAATGCAGGGAATTATAGACTGCATGATGAGAGATTTGTTCACATCTTTCGAGTCGGTGACTGGAAACAACATTCTTTGCCTTTTTTAAAATCAACCAGAAAAAAAAGGGGGGCCCAAAGAAAGAAAAATTCAAAAAAATACAAAAGAGTGGAAGTGTTAAATATAAATCCGGAGAGTTTTAGTAATATACACGTCATATTTTGTTTGGAAATTGCTTTTATAATGTTTAAATGCATTTTTCTGAAAACTATTTTCTTGTAAATTTCATGATATTTCAAACATGCTATCTAAAAAACTGTTAGAGATATTTGTATGAAATTTATCACAAATGTTATTAATGGTATTATCTAGAGAATGACCCACAAGCTAGAGGAAATTGACCAATTTTTAGTTAATTTATAGTTTTATTTTTTCTGAAAGTTTCGATAATTTGATTGAATTTCCTAGCTCGCAAGTTTGACTGGCTATAACTTTTGATTCAAAAGAAAAAATTCAAAACTTGTAGGTCATTCTGTAGAAATGTGTTTCAGCAATATTTTATGGAAAATATATAATATTTTAAAAAAAGTATGTGTGAAAAAATTATAAAATTTGATTAAAATTTTTTTAAAAATTTAAATTTTTGCAAATTTTTTTAAAAATTTAAATTTTTGCAAATTTTTATGTACATATATTATTTCTAACTGTATTTTTTATTATTGTGTAAAAAAAAGGGAAACTAAAAATGTAAAAATATTAAGGATTCTTAGAAAACTTTAAAAAAAATCTCCGAACGTAGTCGGATACCTTAAGAAATATTTTAATCGCAAATTCAATTTAGTACCATTATATTCAAGACATCTTTAGAGTATTAGAAGTACTGAAGATTGCGTCTACCCGAAAATTGTACACACGAGTTGCCAAAAACCGGAATTAAAATTCAAAGTTTTAGTAATGTCTTATCACAAGAAAAAATACGAAACACAGAAGATGTATACATTCTAGAATATCTTTGTGTTTACATTTAAATGCAGTAAATAGTTGTCTTGGAAAATAGAGTTATATACGATATATTTCTACTTTTGAAAAAAAAAAACCTAAGAAAATAGCTTTTTGATCAAAACCCTGATACTCAAACTTTTCTATTAAATAATTTTTAAGAGAATGGGTGACAAATATCTATCCAAAGAAAGCAAAAAACGCATTCAAAATGACTCTGAGTGGAATTTTGATAATTCAGAGCCATTTTCGTTACTGCATATAGATGCAGTTGAAAATTTTCAATCTGGATTCCAACCAATAGATGATAAAGATATGTTGGGATATACATCGCAGAATACATCTGTCATAGGCAGTGAAACAATAGAAGAAAAATTTCATGGAAACTCAAGAATTTAATACAAGTAGAATCCATAATTTTTCCCAGCAGCAAATTCCTTCTCATGGCGAACCAAGTAATTCGCATTTCAATTGCATTTATTCCAATGAAGAAAACTGGGAATTACAACAAAAAAGAGATCAGAAAGACTCGAATAGTATTTCAGTTGTTGGGAGATGTATACGAACTGCATGTGATGTTCTTCATGGAATGGATTACGAAAATAACGATATTCTTTCTGGAAGTATCGATTCACAACATAATGACATTTTTCCATCCGAATTTAATGTATTCCATTCAAAAAAAGAAACGTCATCTTGTAAGGATGTACTTTCGGATAAAAATCAAGCAGACACAATAAACACAAGTGAAAGCAAATGTGAAAAAGTAGCATTAAGCAACAAACCATTGGAACACAATTCAAGTGTCGAAATCTACAAATCTGCTCTTTCTCAAAGTCAAGTAGAAATTTCTAGGTTTGAAAGAACTTTCGTTTGTGACATTTGTTTGAAAAAACTAAATACTTTATCTTCACTTTTGACGCACAATTCCATACATTCTGCTGAGAAGCCTTTCCAGCATTTCATACATCAAGAAAACATTTTTGGAATTGGTTATTTCGCGCAGCAGAAACGTAAAGACACTAAAAGTAGGCCTTTCCAGTGCACTATATGTGATAACGTTTTTCTATAAAATGATCGTGATCGGTATATGAACACCCATACTAGTGAGAAAAGAATTCAATGTGATGTATGTAAGCGAACGTTTAATAATGCAAGCAAACTCACTCGCCATATGCTTACCCACTCAAGAAAAGAACCTTTCCTTTACAATTTATGGGGGAAAACGTTTCCTCTCTCAAAACGTTCATTATAATACCCATATGAGGACACATACTGGAGAGAAACCATTCCAGTATGTTGTTTGTGACCAAAGGTTGCGACATAGCCATCCTGTGATGACTAAGTCGTTCCGGATCCGCGTAAGTTAGAGGTGTGGGATTATCAAAATGATGAGACATGTTGGTTCTTAATAAAACTTTTATTAAGAATAACTTATATTACTTAATTCAAATTGACAACTTTATTTAAAGTGAGAGTTAACACCCAATTAAACCTTATATTCAAGTCAGATCACGCAACTAGAACATTTATCCTAATTATAATAAATTAACAGATTCGTCTAACTTCCTATATAATATATTACCTTTTGCAGATCTCCTTCCTTCAACGCTTCAGTAATATCTATACTGTAATTAAATATGCGAGCTTTCCAACTTCTTTACAATTTACTTCTATTTCTTCCAAAGCTATCGTACAGCTAACTCTTGATCTGAAAGATTCCACACTAAGCTATCTCTAAACTTGCCGCGCTTATCATCAAAGCTTCTATCCTTTTAAAGTATATCTCATTTACATATTCTCTTCGTTTATCTTCTTGGTATTGGGTTGGAAAGGTTTTGCCATTAATCGTGGTCGTCAAAGAACATAGGAGTTATGTTAGCAGAAGGACGCGAGAGACGTCACAACCCCCTCCAAGAAGAAAAACGTGATTTACTTAAGGGTTCTCAATGCCCTTAATAAATTACGTGTCTAAATCTCTACTTCTGAAATTCTTCGCTTTCTGATTTTTATTGAAATTTTAATCTTAAATCCTCATTTTAACTTTTATAATTTCCAATATTTATCTTGCCTTTAATTTTCATTACTCATCTTAGAATTAAATTTAATATTCAATTTAAATTTAAACTCGTGACAATAAATTTTACTCCAATAACTAGGCCAACATTAATAATTACTGTTTAATTCATGCCCACTCTCACTTTTAACATCCAATCACTTAAAATAACTATTTACTTAAATTTTCTAAAAAAAATTTTCTGGGTGCGCAGACCCAATCTTTGCATCTTTATCAACACTGCATATGGAGCTGGAATTTCCGCTCCCTTTCTTGTTGAAGTCATATATCATAATTTTCAGGGTCTGTCTCCCTGAAATGAAAACTTTCTGAGTCTCTATTTCCATAATATCAATTAATTTCACAATTATTCATTATATATTATTTGTATATCACAATAAATTTTCATCTCCATCCCCACATCTGGTTCCAAAAAACTCCCAATGAGCCGCGCAGCGCCGTTATTATTATTGTTAGTGCCCTGACTACGCCGCGTTTCCCTGAACCAGATGCTTCATAATACGTAACAATACACAACATATATATATATACACATATTATACAATTACAAACATTTTTCAATAAACTATTATAACAAATAACCAAAGGAATTTTCGCATCTCACGAAGTCATACATCGAAGCAAACAAATGTGCGATTACAAATGTTTTCTCCAGAAAAAAATTTTTAACAAGTCAAAAGTTCCAAAATTAAATAAACACTCATTGTAGTGTTTGACTTTTGCTTGGCTTATAACTTTTAAGCACCGCCCGAGACTTCTTTCTTTGCAAAAATTCTTCCGACCACTTGTTGGAAGATCATAAAAAATGAAACAATACAACCTGATTTTTATATGTGTTCTCCGACCATTACGTCCAACGATGAGGTGCTACCACTTTTCTTTCCTCGGTTGTACTGGAATTTCTTGTTTTGCTTGTTGTAGGGCTTGTAATCTCCTTGTCGTCCCTTTCTTGACTTCCCTGTTGTCTCCTTGGCTGGTCTAGGTTCTTTTTCTGTTCTCCGGCGTGGCCTCAGACTGTAGTTTGGTTCATCTGTAACTTCTGTGCATTCTCTTCTGTTCTTTTTCCTGCTTCTAGAAATAGTACTGGATGACATTTGTCTTTTATTTATATTATTGTGTCCCTTTCTCTGCCACTTTCTTTGTGGTCCACTTGCCCCTGATACACCTGATCTTTTAATACCCCTATCATACCTTGTTCTTTTGTTTTTACTTTCTCTCCCAAATGAACTAGGAAGCGATCTGACCAGTGATTTGTTTTTATGGGTCCTCTCTGTATTTTTATATTGATTTGATTGGCGACCAATCCCCTTTGCCTCTAACTTACGTTTCACCACAGATTTTTCTTTCCCATATTGTGACTCATTTAATCTTTGATGTACTTTTTCCGAAGTACGAGTTTCCTGACTTGATCTTATACTATTTGGGATACCTGTTCCTAATTCGACCTCGTCACATTTCCTATGACGATATATTCTTATTTGATCTACGTTAACTGTTAATCTTTTTCCTGATTTCCATATTACAATATT
>BMAV01022312.1:580751-596470 GCA_019973955.1 Trichonephila inaurata madagascariensis | reverse complement strand
TGTTGGATAGACAATCATGAGTCACGATACTATGCGTTCAATAAAGCTTGTTTTTGTTTGATTCCATACCGTATGCGTTGTATTCCTTTTTCAGGGCCGATGCTTTCGTCATCCTTTACGTACATAATACTCTCCCTCATTTCAGAATTTCATGTCTCTCAGATGATTTTTCGTGAAGTTATGCCAATAAACCCACCTGTTTCTTAAGTTTTGCACACCAGTGTATATATATACCTTATGTGAGATTTGCTAAATAAACTTATTGTAAGGTCTTTATGAGCTTATAAAAAACTAAAACGTAAATAAGAAATCTATTTATTAACACTTAAGATATATGTTTCTGATACATTATTACATAGCCAAAGTACATTGTAATAAAGGAGCATGAAGATAAATAACATAAATGATAAAAAAAATTCTCAATCTACCAGTTATTTAACCACTTATTTGAAAGTACTTTTAAGGTATTTATCTAAAATTTATGCATTATTTTTTTTAAAAAAAAGTATTATTAAATTAATGCGGATGTAGAGCAGATGCACATAAAAAATAACGGGTACTGATTGTAAAATAAATATGTAATGCATGGGTATTTATAAATGTGTTGTAATTTCCAAAAAAAAAGAATAAAAATGACTGGTTTGACAATAACTGTTTCATGGCTACAAAGAGGAAGAATGGGGCATCTAGTAAAATGCTGAGTAAGAGACATATATTCAAGAAACTCAGTGATTGCATAGAAATATGCAATAAGAGAGGAGAATAGAAATCATAAAAAAGGATATTTTTCTACGATCTTTGTAAAAATGTTGAACATTTGAGGAGATCCAACGAAAGAATAGCTTTCTTTCGAGAAAGAAACCTTGGGTGCAAAGAATTTAAGCCAAGAATCAACTCTTGTCGTAATAGGAAAATAGCTATTTTGTGTGATAAAACTGAAATGTTAAGGAGATGGTATGAGCATTTCAACAACTTGCTTAACAGTGATAATGGTGAATATGAAGCACTTTCAGGAAGCACGGAAACTCAAAGCTAAGTTGGGGTTGAACCACCATCACTGGAGGAAGTCATTGATGCTATAAATAAACAATGACAATAAGGCACCCGGCCCTGATGCTATTCCATCTGAGCTACTGAAAAATGGAGGAAAAGAAGCTCCTAATAAAGTTTATGACTTAATTCAAGCAATTCGGTAACAGGAAGTAATCCCTTAGGAATAAAAAATGAGTATAACTTATGTAAGACATAAGAAAGGAGATATACTTGCGTGTTCAAACTATAGAGGAATAAATCTGCTCTGTACAAGTAATAGGGTATTCTCGAATATTCTATTCAACAGACTTTCGGCACTAGTATAAAATACAGTTGGAGATTAACAAATGGATTTCGGAAAGAAAGATGCAGAGCAAATATTCAACATCTTTCAGATTTTGGAGAAAACAAAGGAATTCTGAATTGATCACCTTTTTATTGATTTTAAAACTGATTATGACAGCATCAATAGAAAGGCTTTATTGCAGCCATACAAGAATTTAAAATCCTTGATAAGTTAATAAGGCTGATTAGCCTGGCATTAAGCAAAACAAAGATCATGGTCAAAATACAGAATGATCTTTTAGGCACATTGAAAATAAAAAATAGCGTACTACGGGAAGATATACTAGAGTAACTTCTTTTTAATTTAGCAATAGAAAAAATGGTAAGAGATTCTACTATCAAAACCAGAAGAAATATCTTTAATAAATCAATACAATTGTTGGAATATTCTTATGACATTGATATCATTGCTCGAACACCCACCGCACTAAGACAAGTCTTCTTATCTTTAGAGAAAGAGGCCCTCAGGATATGACTGAAAATCAACGAGATAAATACCAAATACATGCCTTGCACTAAATCATGTTTTAACAATTTCCACTTTAAAATTGAAGAGTATAATTTTGAAGTTGTTGACAGTTTCACTTATATTTAGGTTCGGAAATTAACAATAGAAACGATTGTACTTCTGAAATCCCAAAGAGAATTACTATGGCTAATAGATAATGGAATACGAAAATATATGAAATCGAATTTAATCAAAAGAAAAACAAAGGTATATTGTATAAAAGCCTTTTAAGATTAATATTAACTTATGTATGTGAAACTTGATCTATGTCTCGAACAGATGAGAACTTGATAAGTATCTACGAAAGGAAGATCTTAAGATTTATTTTTGGAGGAATTCAGAAAAATGGAACGTGGCGAAAAAGATTAAATTTCGAGTTCTATTAATCGTATACAGAATCTGACTTCGTTAACTTTATCAAATTACAACGAATTAAATGGAAGGCCACGTTGTCAGGAAGAACGAAGGGAGCACCACTAAAAAAGTCTCAACCAATTGGCACACGGAGAAACTTAACTTAACTCAGTGGCGCGACATCCCATGAGGGACAAGACCTACTGAGCCCAACTCAGTATATGCAATCTTGGGCAATGAGGTGCATGAGCCAATGTTCCAGTCAGGTGGTCAGTCTGACGCGAAAATCCCCAGTGTTAAGTTCCCAAGCAAACTTGGTACTCATTTTATCGACCCACGGAAGGGAAAAGCTGAGTCAACATTGCCCAGCCCAGAGTTTGAACCTCGGACTTGTGATGGGGAAGTGCGATGCACTAACCACTCAGGCACTGGGTACGGAGAAAAGGCAGGCCAAATCTTAGATGGATTGATGGCCTAGAAAAAACCTCCTAGTTTTGAGAAATAAAAATTGGAGAACACCAGCAGAAAGAAGGCTGGCCTGGAAAAGGCTTCTTGAGAAGGCCAAAGCCCATCCTGGCCTGTCAAGCCACTGAAGAAGGAAGAAAGTAATTTTCATAAAATAGTGATTTCTTTAAGCAACCAATATTTATAATTTTTTTATACTTTAAATTGCTGTTTTTTTGTTTGTTTTTTTTGAAAATCCTGAATTTGTATGTCTTGATAATTATATCACAGTTTTAATTTACCGAAAAATTAATATTCATATTTCTATAGAAATTGAAAATGTTGATTTCATAGAGAATGAAAGAAATTTTTGGAAACTTGTTTAAATATTCTTATGAGTATCAGCGTGATTTGGATTCAGAATAAAAATGTTTGAACAAATTAGTTTTAAATTATTATCTTTCTTTTTATTTCATTTGTTATTTTAGTAACAATTACTAATATATTTCTGACAAATATATTTTAATATAAATATGCATTTATTACATTTTACTAATTATAATTTTTCTCGATATCATTACTTTAGATTTCCTATTTAGTCACTAGTACTTGATGAATAGCGATATTATTGAAAAACATCTCAACGAAAATAAATTTCTAACAATATCAATTATAGTCATTACTGAACAGATCTTTTAGCATTAACATTTTTACCACACACACCATATGATACGAAAAATAACTAAAAATTCAACTAAATACATAAAATAATATCGTTTTATTAAGCTTGCGTATTCCTTAAAATTGAAACAAAGAATTATTATTTTGCAAGATCTGCTAAACACAGCCGAATAATTCTCATTTTATTAGATACAACTTGGAGATTATACCATTAATTATACCTGAAAGAAAATTCCGATGTGTATATGAAATAAATTTTTTAATATAATATACAAAATTAGAAGGGCGAAACATGGCCTTTGGGCAAATTGTTTAGAAAATATAATTTCACAAAGGCTCTTTAATTTCTTACATATTCTGAAATCTATTAAAAGCACCTTTTTCTGCCCAATACTTTTATGATTTAAGTGTGTTTCTCATTTTTACTTCTAAATAAGATGTGGTAAGTTGAAAAGAGTAGTAATGGAATCAATGGAATTACTTTTAACAAAACAAAGTGGTTTAATTGTTTTTCCTAGTATATCAGTACATATTTTAGAATAAAAAATGAGTATATGTATCAACGATTCATTTTAAATTTTAATATGTAATGAACGAAAATTCCAAGAAGATTTTCATTTACTATAAATATGAATATAACGTCTAATATAAATTTTAAAAAAATATATATATACACATATAAAATATATAAAGTGTATTAATTCAATGAAGGAATTCATGGTCTCATTCGCACGAAACGATTTCCTGGCCCGATAGTGACGACACAAAACACAAGAAAGACAGGACACATATAACAAAAGAAAATGTGTTTATTATCCTTAGAACAGCAAACAATTAAGAAAAAAGAAGATTAAAGGGACAATACGGGTACATGTTGGTGAGTAGGGGTGTACGCCGTTAGTACTGAAGATCAGCCAGACGCCCATATGGGAAATCCCGACATGACTGGTGATAGCCTACATATTGGTACCAGAGTTGTTATGTACCTGATCCAGCACAGTTTCCACGTTGTTTAGTGTTCTTACTCTTCGCTCACGTTCCTGTGTGTCCATGATGAAGGATCCATTGTCAGACAATCTCTAGTGCAAGTGTATGAAGAAGGCGTGGCTGGGAATCAGCCTCTTGGGGGTAACGTTAAGCATACAATCGATGTGCGGCTCGTTCATTCCCATCAGTTATCCTGTATGTCAGATGTACACCAGCGCGTAATGTTCTATCCTACTACTACTTTGTCGGCAGGTGAAATGAAGCTTCATAGGCAGCGCAACAGCTAAAAACGCTTGGGTACTTGCACCGTCATGTGCTGTTTTGAATTACTTAACGCTATCTATCGCGTACACTTACCAAAGACTTCCTGGCATTTTTGCTGTAATAATAAACATGCGTTTTACCTCCTAATCCAAACCTGTCTTTCTTGTGTTTTGTGACTTCATTACCCCGACAAGAAAGCGTTTTTGACCATGTATTGCTGAATGATTTCTCATCGTCTAGGTCAGGGGTGTCCAACACGCGGCCCGTCAGTACGTAAGTTGCGGCCCACCGCGACTCTTTTTAAAAAACTTTTTAAGTAACAGGTTTTTAAATTTTTTTCATTTTAAAATTTATTTGAGGTGAAATTTATATATATATATATATATATATAAATATACAATGTATTTGACTGTTACCTGTTTTAAAATAAATCATTTTTGATAATGGAAACGTGCTTTAGATTAAAATAGATTTATATTTTATTAAACAGTTACATTTGATTTTTCTATAATAAATTACTTTTTTAATAAATCCCGAATTGCATTATGCATATCCTTCGCTGTGGATGGTACACAAATCTGTGTGTGTGTTCGATTTTTATTTCTCCTCCTCCTTTTCTGTTTGGAGGGCCCGAAAAAAGCAAGAGGCAGTCATAGGTGATTCTTAAAGTTAAAAAAAATATATTCGGGATTGTTAAGATAAAGTGCAATACATACTTAATCGTTTGCGAATGACTGCAGTATCAAATTTCACAACAATGAGTAACGAAAGATCAATTCGAATGGAACACCGTAATTTTCAAGAAAATTGGCAACTGTAACATTTTAAAAATTATTTGATCATTGCATTACTATATTATATAAACATTATTATATTATTTATGTCTGTATACATGAAAAACAATGAAAACAATAATAATAATTCATTCTGTTTTAAATTTTCACTCATTAAATGTTTTTTTTTTGTTTCCAAATCTGATATAAATGTGCATTATTTTATATGCGGCTCGCGAGATTATAATGTTTTTCCGAAGTGCCCCGCAAGGTCATTTGGGTTGGACACCCCTAGTCTAGGTGTACTCTATCTGTCCTGAAATTTTGTAACCATTAAACTGATACACCTTGTATAATATTAAATATATTTACACATAATATTTATGTACAATAATTTTATAATAACTCACTTAATTTAATCCAATTAACTATTTCATTTGTAATGAAAAAGCAAATCAGTAAGCAATCAAAATTACTCTGTATATATTTATTATGATAAAGTATGATTGATACTTTTACGTCATGTAAAAATAATATCATTTAAAAGGAAACTGATCAAGAATTCATACTTTGAGTGAAATATATTTGAAAAAAAATGCTAAAATAAAAAAGATTCTTAGCTTTGTGTAATTTTGATTTTATCACCGAGTAGTTATAATGTTGTTAACTTTATACTTGTAGACAGATACAGATGAACTTCCAATTAGTAATCATAATTCATAGGAAAAAAAACGTAAATGCTACTGTTTAAAGGAAAAGTGCTTTTTGATTTCTTGATTTATTTGATAACTAAAATGTAGATACTAATTATGTTTAATAATAATAATTTTAAAAGTTTTATGGAATGTAGATTTTTATTGACTTATGAAGAAAATTTTCCCTTTTATTTAAGTTAGTAATAAGGAGGTAATGGCATTATATAAAATTTGTTGTTTTTTTTGTAGTCAAAATTATAGAACATTCAAATAAAATGTAAAAGTAAGTTTAAGTCAAGAATCAATGACATTTATTTTTAAATATTCTTCTGTATTTTGTCAAGGATAATCAAAGCATTTTTTAGTTATGTAGGTAAAGTAACAGTTTATCACGAACCTTTTTAGATATTGAAGGCATCTGTGAAAAAAGAAATTTTATTTTTAATATTTGAAGCTTATATTTTACAGTAAAAGAAAACTTCACGTTCTTTAAAATGGATTGATCCAGTGAAAATAAATAGAAGAAAAATTCTACAGAAACGATGATTCATTTAGAGTTTGAACTACTGTCATTAGGAAGATGAGATTTCCTTTTTAATTTGTTAGTCAATAGTCACGCATAAATGTTTATTTTTTTAAATAAACACAAATAACAAAAATTAATATCTCTCTTAAAGGTAACTTTTTAAGAAATACTTTCATTTAATAACTATATTCACAATCCTAATAAAGATATCCTAATCCTTAAAGATATATATAAACAAATATATCCAATCCTAATAATCCTTAAGGTGCCTGACTAGAGCAAAAACGTCAATTCTGATGAAAATGAAGAATTTTTTACTTTAAATTTTATATAACTGAATTTTCTGCTTTCTAAAAATACCTTACTTTTGTTTGTACTTCAATTATTTACGAAGTTATAACAGTTTTTATGTAAAGAGAGAACAGCAAAAACGAACCGGAAGTTAGATATCGAAACCGGAAGTGTTTGCATTTTAATATTGTTTTAGACACTTTTTTGGTGTTTATGAATTTATTTAAAAAAATATTAACTTAGGTAAGGTAATGACGGGATATGGGGATATTTTGTAAAAAATAATTTATTAGTTTTAAGTGAAATTTTTGGCAAATAAATTCGTAAAATTTTTGTCATTTTTCGATTTTCTTATGCCCTTGCTTATCGATATTTTGTTTAATATTTAACTTTTTTTTATATATATTTCATAGAAAACTCTGTTCTTAAAGACAAAATATTAATTAGTTAGGCCTAAAGTAAGGTCTGGGAGGTCTAAGGAATTTGCTTCCTCATTGGTGCAAGCAGTAATGAGAATGTTGGCACAGAGCTAATCCCAATAATACTTAGTCAGCTGGTGACAAAAAGTTGAAATCTATTCATAAATGTATCAAAATTTACTCAGAAATCCTTTTTCAGTAACATTTTACGGAGTATTTTACTTAAAGATACAATTATTAAACTTGAAACATTTCGCTTAAGTGCATTATTAACATTAATTCCTTTTAATTTGTGATATTCATTTTTATTATATATATATAAATATAATTAAAAATGCAAATACTTCCCTTCCTAAGATCTTGTACATGGATTTGTAAAATTTGATCTGGAATGCATTTTAACTTCTGTGAACCCCCTTTAGAATATAGAAAATTTTCTCGGGAAAAAATAGCTGCATAGAAACCAAAATTACTAAGGATGAAAAAAAGTCAAAGTGTATTCATATGGAGGTTTTAAAAGCTGTTCTTTATATACTTTCATTATAATTTCTTATAACCTTTGTGATAAGCAATATTTTTTAAAAGAAATTTTCGGGAATATTTATTGACAAAATAACACACATTAATATATTTTATATTACATATTTCTTAAGCTCTAAGATACTTAGTGGAAATATATACCTATTTTTCCCATGTAAAAAATATTATTTTTTAACGTAATAAAGTTTTTCTAGTGTGCTTTTTATATCTCTAATTTGTATTAAAAAAACTATGCATTTAGACATTAAGAAAAGCTTTTTTGACTCTATAAAATTGGTAACAAAATTTTAAAAAAATAAATTGAAACAAATATATAATGTTGATATGGGCTTATAAAAAGTTTATTCTTTTGATATAAAGAGATTTTAGGTTTTTTTAACTGTATAATTTTTTTAAGATTTATATTTTAAATCTTTAAATGCGTTTTTTTCCGAAACAAATTTTTCCATATTTTATCGCCTGGCAAACATGATATATCAAAAAGTCCTTGAGATAATTGCATGAAATTTAGCATCATTGTTTATTATTATAGTATGCATGTTGTGCACTGGAGAATAAGAAAAAGCAATATATTTACCTTTTTTATGATTGTTCTTCTTTGTGATAATTGCAAAATTTCTGAAAATTTTTCCTTTTTTGCACTTTTTGACCTTTAATTTTGTGATAAATTGAAATTATTCAAAAATGATAGAGCAACAAAGTATGGGTTAACGTTTTCTGAATAAAATTCAAAGAGCTTTTTTTTAATCTTATGCATTAGAATTTATTTTACAGTGTTCGCCGCGATGTGCAAAATATGCCTAATTTTAACCTAAAATTGTCCATTCTCTTACAAAAATGTATTGAAAAAATTTTTTCTTTGTTATTTTTATAAGTTTTCAGTTATAATCAAACAAAAAATGAGTTTAAAAGTGAACTTTCAGCATTATTTCAAAAAAATTTTCCCGTAACTAGTCAGGCACCTTAAGATAATTTTGGAAAAATAAATCCCAATTTTTGTTTTGTTTTTTATTGCATTGCTAACGTACAGGACATTTAAAAACTATTGAAACCTCTTATCGTGATATATCAACAATAACTAATAATTTGTGAGAGCCATCAAATGATCAAGAAACCTGAATTCATGTTCTTTTGTCGAACTCAATGAAACAATAGGAGTTCTAGAGTTAAAATTTAGAGATGATACATTTTTCTTTACGGGAACGAACTATAAACATTCCACATTTGAAACTAAAGTTGTGATTATATTTCAACAAAGTAAGTTGAGATTTTTATATAAGTTATCATGTAATTCTACATTTGACATTTGTCGAATACTAAACCTCCCACACCATGATGTATTACAACAGTCAACCTATTGTTATGTCACTGTCAATTTCATTGATGGTTTTTACTCCACCTCCATCCCAAGCGAGGAGTGATCCTGTATCAATCCCCTGTCCTCGACTCAATGGGAGGCAAAACCCAAATGACTCAACATCAGTAGTGGGAGTGCGTTATGATGTAGTTTGAGTTTCTATAGCAACCAACAAAGCAACAACCAAGTTCCTTTTTCCAAAGGAAGGGAGGAGCTACGAGAAGAGGAAGCTCACAGACCTGCGCGGCTCTCCCATTCGCGTAAGAAGTCTCGCAGACAAGCTACCAAGCTCACTAGAGATTCATGCGTGCCGGAGAGATGTAGCTAAGCTCTGCTCTGTCTTATCAGTAGTGTTACAAAGGTTGACTTTTTTTTAATTCCACTCTGCTTGGGTGAATGTGATTTCTCTGTCGCATTAGTAGGGAATGGATTATTTGTTCGGGTGTTCTAGACATCTGGCTTCTCTGCATTTTTAAGTTAAATAGAAGAAAAAAGGCATATGGTTTTTTGGTACTGTCTTCCGTTATTTTCCTGGTGAGTTAGTTTTTTGATTTATTAGATGCGATTGTTCTTGATTGTATTTGTTTGTATATAAATGCATGGAAATATGTTGCTTTCATTTGAATGGAAATGATGCTTGTATATTATTTTATGTTATGCAAAATTTGAAAAAATATATTGTGGACTTTTTCTTTATGAAACTTTTTTTGCCTTTTGTGACATGTTGTTAGATTATAGTGTCTGTAAAATAGTTTCCTGGAGAAATTAAATTTTTATTTTATTTGGGATGTAGGGTTATTTCTATTGTATTTTCTTTATTATAAAGAATTACATTAATCACAATTTTGAACTAAAATATCCATCCGTTAAAAATCGTATTGTTTTTTTTAATTGTTATAATGTACGCACCTTTAAGGAAATTAGTTATTTAGCAACATTTGCATTATATTATAAAAAAATGGAGCTATTTCCTCTAAATTAAATAATGTGTTTTATGTTAGTGTGAAACAATTGATCATTTTTATTGAACTATTAAAATAATAATTGTGAAAAAAAAGTTATTTTTATCAAATGAATTATTTTATAAAATGGAACAGTGAAATCAGAAAAGAAAAAAAAATCTTAATTTCTCGCAGTTTAAATCAGTTTTAGTAAAAATTAAACGGAATGATTGAGCTCTTCTCTAAAAAGTATTTTTATTAAATTAAATTATTTTATCATTACTATACTTTTTTCCTGTAAATACAAGTAATTTATAGATTGACGTAGTTCAAAAAGAGTATTAAGAAGAGATCTTTTAATTTCAAACAGCTAAAATGAAAAAAAAAATGGATTAGTAATGGTTTGTCTATTAAGATGATTTCTATTAAATTAACTCATTTAAAATAATACATAGTTAAATATAAATGATGTTTTTTATTAAAAGATTTTGTTCATTCCTTATAAATACGACTAAAGTAAGGCTAATCTTCAGAACATATTTATTCTTTCCACGAATAAACGTTTTAATCCTTGTACATTTCTTTGTTAAGAAAATACAGAGATGTGAATTTAGAGATGTTATTAATTGTATGAACCTTAGAAGAATTGAAATTATCGTCTTAAAATACTACCAGTAAAATAATCAATATTTACAAGCAATGTTTATTTAAATATACACATTTGTGTTACTTAAAAAGTCATAACTTAAATTTTTAGAAAAATGGCATGTTTTTCTTTTCACCTATTTATTTTAAATAAAGAAAAGGTTAAAGGTTATTTTAAAAGTAAAATAAAGTATACGAATTTAATCAAAACTTTCAATGCATAGTGAAAAAATCAATGAAGTTTTCTGAAATCTTATTAAAACGTAGAAATCTAGAAATTGTATTATAACTAGGGAACTATAATTTTATGTAATGCTTTATTTTTAGAGAAATATTAAAATTTTAGAAAGAAAATTTACATGTACTACACACACACAATTAAGCTAAATATATACAAGATCTATCTAATAATGTAAAACTGAATCAAGTAATAGCGATGAAAAGTGAGCCATGTGTTATAATTAATAAAATATGTAAGCCCTAAAGAACAATGTTCAACAATTAACCATAAATAATATTTTATATATATATATATTAAGCAGTTAAATAATTATTTTATCATTTACATGGGTTCTAAATAGTGTACTCAATTATTTTTTTATAACTTTGAACGTTAGCTTTAATCCGTAACTCGTTGTTGATGGTATTGAAGGAAATGCGTATTATGAACACGAGAATGAAAGTGTCAAACATTTAAGACTTGTGTATAATTAATAAGCAAATAAAATAACAAATCTGCATTTACATAATTTCATCATCTTCAAACTGTTTTATTAAAAATGCTCTATACGTGTTACAAAGTAACTTACATAAAGTACAGTTTATGAATCAAAACTTTAACATACAATCTCTCTGAGTGTTATGCTAAGTATTAGCTGATTATTTACTCACCATTTCAAATTTTTTTTCTATTCTTAACCAGTAAAAAATAAAGTAAAAAACATCATTTTCTTATTATTAATCATATTGAACTTTTTTTAGGATATACATATTTTTCAAAAGTTTTCTAAAAATTATAACTTTATATTCCTATTTTGTTTTCTAATGTACTCTACACATATAAAAATGATTATACTATGAAAAATGTGAAGTACATTCGTTATGATTCATTACAAATGAATTCCTTGATTCTTCATAAGTATTTGAATAACACTTCCTACACCGCAAACTGCGCCAGTAACATCAAAGCTGATGGATTGTTACGTAATTAGCAAGATGTACCCCTGATATATGGACGAGAAAACGATCAATAAATGACAACGAAAATAAAGGCAAGGAACTTTATGGACATTGTTGCCTTACGGAACCGTCACATTGCTGTTGGCTATTAAGAACTGAATAAGGTTGAGGCCTCTTGTCAATAAGATAGGCAAAGCTCTTCTAGAGTACGACATTCTATACAGTGTCCAATTGACCACGAATTCAGTGCGATTTGGTAGAGCTCTTGTGAGCTCTCATAATCTCGAATCCATATTTGGAGTCATGCTTGATTGGAGACGAATTTGGAGAGTGGTTGCAATTTAAATGAACTTCGTTTGCTATTCAGAACTTAGGTTGCAGTTACGGGAATTTTATTAGTATGTAGTACCACACAAGGTGGAATTTTCTCAAGTGCAATTTACAATATTTGCTCAATTCGCAGAAAACCTATGTTGGATATTTATAGTAAATTGAAAATAGTTTCATGTTGAGGGTTACATAGAGTATTACTTTATAAAATTTCAAGAATGATATAAAAAAGAAATTAGTCTTCGACCTACATGAAAGCACTTTTAGGATAAATAATTCAAAAGTATCAAAGACTGATATAAATAAATTTAATAGTTCTGGATAATATTTATCAATTTAGATCTTTTTTTTATTGGCTTAAATAACATAATTCGGGAGAGAGTAATTTTCAATATTCTGCATTTTTTCCAATAAATTACATTTGCGTTCGATATTATAAACTGTTTTAATTTTCAAATATTTCAGGTATCAATTTTCAACATTTTCTTATAATCTAGAAAAGAGATGACTATATATTTCTTCTTGAATATTGACAAAAATACATTCAAATGAGTATTTTTTTTTATTTTTATCTCATTTTTATTTTTCTTCAATTTATACTTAGAATATTTTAATAAAAAGGCGGGAGATTTTTAATTTAAGGGGTGACCTATAAAATATATTTAAAATGAATTTCACTTAAATAAAATTCAGAAAAACAAATCTTTAATATTTTTGTTCACAAATTAATCCCTCGTAAAAAGGCACTTTAAAGAAATAAAAAAAATAACATAGGAAAAAAATTTGAATATTCTTATTCTCTTATTTATCCATACACAAATTAGGAACTTGTTTGTTTAATGATCCTAAAACGTAATCTTAAATACTGTTGCCAAAGACAAATGAACATAGAAGAAAAGAGGTATTAATCTCAATGCATTCCTTTTTATAAGAGATGGATTTTCTACGTTCGCGTTTTATTTTATTGTTATCTCAGATTAAATTTTATTTTTCCATCATGTAATATTTTTTAACTCAAGTTATGTTTATTCCGTTCTTCTTTACCTTTTAATAAAAATTTCGATTTTAAGTTAATAATAAAAATACTGATTTAAACATATCAGTAAAATGCGGAAATGGTACGTTTTTCCAAAGAATGATAATGTTTAAAAACGTTTCTAAATTACGATATTTTTATTCAGATAATTTCATTTCTGAATCCTTTTATCGATGTTCTTAAGGCTAAAATGTTTCACTTTTAAGATATTCAAATCCTTATGAATGGTGATTCAAGAATTTTTTTAAAAATAAGAATTATTTCGTTTTATTACAAATCTTATGAGAAAAATTGTAAACTTCTGCAATAATTTTCTGGAAAAAAAACGATATTTAATTAAAATATAATTCCATTGCTCTATCTATTAATTTTGTTTATGATAAAATTTAAGAAATTCATTAAGAAGTATGAGTTTATTTTGATGTTTCTTAATGTTAAATACCAAACTTTTCATCTTATTACATTGAAGGTAAATAGTTTAATGAAAATTTCTCATAAAACTCTACTTTCAGTTCATTCATATAATTTTATAGAATTGAATTAAAAAATTTAAAGTTATCGATAAGATTTTAATTTTTTTAGAAATTATTAATTTACTATAATAAAATTATTATGGCTTCAGCAATGCTAAAACATGGTTTTAATCGCCAATCACAGAACATAATATAAATTGATTAACAAAAAAAGTCAATTGTTCTCAGTTTTGCATTATCAAGGTTTAACCTTTAAATGTACAGAATAATTACTACAATAAATGCCACAAATTTATGTTACGTTTCTGAAATGAACTCGGATACACTTTTTGTATTTTGTACTGATTTTGCCACTCGGTTTTATTCTAAAATACGAAAATTATCTAATATTAAGAAAGTAACTTAAAATTGTTATTAAATTGTAAATACATTAGATTATTCGGAAAGCAATTTCGTTCTTTTTTGGAGGAGTATGTGAGACAGTTTCATCTAAGGACTAAATATTTTATAAAATTATATATTATCTGTTCTGGTCCACTACCTTTTGCCATCATTCTGGCAGTAGCATGACTCCCCACTCATAATGTTTTTGTATTTTGTTCGCAAAAAAACTGATCCAGGTGAATTTGACCTCATCATTTGAAGTAAATTTTTTACCATCTGAAAAATTTTGTAGAGACCAGAACAGATGGTAATCAGAAGGCGTCAGATCTGGAGAATATAGTTAGTATAACAAAATATACCCCATTCAAGTTGTAAAAACTTTTGGCGAGTTAACAAACTTGTATTAAGGCTCGCATTATATCTTGGTGGAACATTACAACTTTTCTATTGATCATTTCTGACCTTCTCTGCTTAAGTGAATCATTTAGTTTATCCAGTACACATCAGAATTAATTGTTAGGTTGTCCAGAAAAATTTCAAAAACCTGATTTCTTTGAAATTCCAGCCAACAGATAGCATCTTTTTTTTTTGCTGAATATTTGCTTTCGGAATGCTTTGAATCGGTTCTTCTTTTCACTCCATGATCTCTTGCGTTTGACATTATTATAAAAACCCTATTTCTCGTTCACAGTAATGATGCGCTTCAAAAATGCTCATTTTCTTGACGTTTGAGAAGCAAATCACAGGTGTCAACGCGATGACACAAATTTCTTTCATTTAGAACATGTGGAATCCATATATCGAGCTTTGAGTTTAAACCTAGGCCTTTCAGGTATTTATGAACAGTTAAATTTGATAAATATGATCCCTCAGTGATCTCACCATTTGTTATTCACTTATTTGCATCAATTAACATCTTTATTGTGTGTTTATCAGCTTTAACCAACCTTCCAGAACGTGGTGCATCTTCAACAATAAAACTGACAGATCGAAATTTTTGAAACCAGATTTGGCACTGGCGTATTGTCAATATAACTTCACCACACACATCGGCTAATTTTTTTTTTGCCTGAAAAGCGCTTTAGTCTTTTAAATAGTAAAAAAGTAAAACATGTGCTTTTTACTCACCATATTTGATAGGGCACCAACTAAAAATCAACTGCGTAGAATCAATTGGACTTTTTCAAAAGCATGCTTTGCTATATCAGCTCTCAAAAAAAAATTATGATGTGATTTCACGGCTTAAGTGTGATATTTGGTGTGAAAATATACAATTAAATCCTCTGTCTCTCTGAAACGCCCTCTGAAAACGAAATTACTTTCAGAACAACCCAATATTTTAATAAACTCTATCCTATTGTTAAATATACTACCATTCATAAGAGAGTATTTATATATTTTTTTCAAATTTAACAAATAAATTTTAACATTATTAATTTTTATTAATTTTTAATAATTATTTATTTTAATAATTAATTAGTTATTCTAATGTTTAATTATTTATTATTATAATTA